>JAENPR010001127.1:0-214699 GCA_018135685.1 Themeda triandra
TGCTGCATTTCGAGTGTTACCATTTGCCATCGTATTAGGATTGATCAAGGCTAATTATCCAAAATTCGAGCTGAAAATTATAAATCCGAGATGAAAGGAGAAATTAAAGGCAAAAAATGATGTGGGGAATAATTTATACACTTGTTTCAAGATTCTAAAATCTTATGGTGTCCATCTTGCCAACCACCGCCCTTTGCTAGCACCCAAGTTGCGCCAAAGTCAACGGAGGTCCAATGTGAAAGATTTGATGGCAACGTGACCCTATCTTGGCTTGCCACGGTTTCGTATTGCATATATATATACTCTTACAAACTTGGCATACAAGGCATCGGTTAGATAGATTGGATAGGCTATCTAACCCTGATCTCTTTCTATCTCGAACCATATCTATCATGATCACACCCACGGTTAAGCCATGTTATCTTGTGTGTCACGTTACAATATTGTTACATGAGTTTAATACAATTCCTAACACCCCCACTCAATCTAAACTTGTCCATTTACAAGATTCAGATTGTGCTTGAATTCTTCAAATTGTCTTCGAGGCAATGCTTTAGTGAACCCATCAGCAACTTGATCTTGTGGTATAAACCTTACCTCCAAGCATTTTCTAGCAATTCTTTCACTGCTAAAATGGAAGTCGATCTCTATGTGCTTTGCTCTAGCATGAAACGGATTCGCAGCCAAATACGTTGCTCCTAAATTATCACACCGGAGACGAGGTTTTACCTTCAACTTGACACCTAGCTCACCAAGCAATTGCTCAACCCAAATCATCTCATTGTTGCATTTGCCATCGATTTATACTCGGCTTCGTACTTGATCTTGATACGTAGAATTTTGTTTCCTTGCACTCCATGAAACAACATTAGAGCCTAGAGAAACTGCAAAGCCTCGTGGATCTCCGATCATCCTTATCACTGCCCGATCGGCATACGAAAATGCACTTATAATGAATGGCGGCTTGTTTCTTGATCAAAAGACGTGCTTCGATGAACTTCAAGTATCTAATGATCCTTTTCTGACCGACCAATGAGCCGTGGTAGGAGAATGTAAATATTGACATACTCTATTCACATTGAATGACAAATGCGGAGTAAGAGTAATATACGAAGAGCTCCTACTATACTTCGATACCTGGTACTATCCATCTTCACGACAAGTCTCCATCTTCTTTGTGAGCATCTTCTAGGTTGAAGGTAATGGAGTTGGAACCGGTTTGCGGTTGTCATCTTGACTCGAGCTAAAATATCCTTGGCATATTTTCTTGGTGAGAAATAAATCACCATTTGACTTCTTCTCCACCGATTCCAAGAAAATAATGCAGATTTCCCAAATCCTTTAGTGCAAAATCTTCCTTAAGTGCCTTCAACAATATACTTACGACATCCGAGAAGAGGCTGGTCACAATTATATCATCAACATATATCAACATATATATTTCGACATTTTTGTTCCTATAAATAAACGAGAGATGTATCCGATTTTGAAGGAACAAAGCCAAGACTAACAAGCTTTGTGCTAAGTCTTGAGTACCAGGCCGGGAAAGCTTGTTTAAGCCATAAATTGCCTTCTTAAGTTTCAAACAATATGAAGGAAACTTTAAACTTTCAAAACTTGTGGTTGCCTCATATAAACCTCCTCTTCAGGAACACCATGCAAGAACGCGTTACGAACATCTAGGCTTGCCTTAAGCACCCAACCTCTTGCTACGCTTTGACAATCTTGTTCTTATAGTAGCAATTTTCAAACTGGACTAAGGTATCCTCATAGTCAATGCCATACCTTGTTTAAAACCCTTTGCAACTAACCTTGCTTTATAGCGATCAATCCGACCATCGGCTCTCTTCTTGATTTTATAAGCCCATCTACGGTCAATGAGTTCTTTCCTTTGGGTGGTGGTACAAGAGACCATGTACCATTTCGTTGCAATGCATCATACTCTTCTTTCATTGCAGCAACCCACTTTGACGATTTGAAAGCCTCATCAAGCGAACTTGGTTCATTTGTAGCACATATATTAGCATACCGTCTTTTGTGCCATCGAGTGTACACTTTAGGCTTTGAGATCCCACTCGAGAACGGGTCAGGGACGAGCAGCAACTTGTATAGGCATCGCTTGATCATCATGTAATATATCGGGTGTTATATCGGATGTAGCCACACGCGTCCGGAAGCGGCACGGAGGGATCCAGCGAAGACTGCACCGACGCGTTTCTTCTCCAGCTGCGAAACAAGTCGGCCCGATCTGTCCCCCACGCGTCAAGTCGAGTCGGATCCGACAACCTCGGACGCGGTGGTGGATCAACCCGATTCGGCGCCATGATCATCATGGGATCCGGCGCCGTGATCTTCTGTGACCAAAGGATCAAGTAACTGTTCATCTTGAATTTCTTGAATAACTTTTACCTCATCATCAACTTGTTCTTGATCATCGAAATTTGTGAGATATGATTAGTAATATCTGGTGCATGACAATTTACATCCCCATGAACTAGTGGAGCTAAGCGAGATCGAGGTAACAAGGAGATTTCTTCCATGTCCAGTAGCAATGACTAGATATAAAGCACCAAGAGGAAACATATCATCAAAACTACATCCGCAGATATGTGATCAGTAGGGTATTTGGTTAAGGCATTTAAAACCTTTATGGAGAGAACTATATCCAAGAAATACGCAACGGATGGAGCGAAAGGATAGCTTCCGAGCATTGTATGGTCACGAGATTGGGCCAACAAGCACAGCCAAAAACTCTAAGAGAGTCATAGTGAGGTTTCTCTTTTAGCAAAGATTCGATCGGAGTTTTATGATCAAGAACTCGAGAGGGCAAAGCATGTTTATGATATATGTGGTCACGTGAGAAAAGCTTGATCCCGGAATTTAAGCGGCATGGATGCTTGAGCTAGTGGGGAGATAATCCTACCTCAACTATGTGTCTATGCTTACGCTCCGCTCTCCCATTTCTTTGGCCGGTGTATGAGGGCATGACACTCGATGAGAAATCCCCAAACGTTGGAAGAAGGAATTGAGTCTCTCATATTCTCCCCCAAACCTGTTTGCATGTGGATAATTTTCTTATCAAATTTTCTTTCCACAAGGTTTTGGAAATCTTTGAAGACATGAAAAACTTCAGATTTATGCTTGAGAAGATATATCCGTGTATACCTACTATAATCATCTATGAATGACACATAAAAGGTGTGATTGCCAACGTAGGACTGGCAGACCCCACACATCGGAATGGATCAAATCGAGAGGAGCACAACTTTTATTATCCGAGCTTGAATAGGGAAATTGATGACTCTTTGCCTTTTGACAAGAGTCGCACCTGAGACTCGACATCACTAACGAGATCTAGGAAGCAAATTGTTTCTAATGACTCTTTCGACAACCTGGAAAAGATGCATGACCCGACGACTATGCCATCTCCAAGTAGATGGTTTATTGACACCACACGCTGTTTGTGGTGTTGTGCTCTAACGCTCTTGGTACCCTCAAAGGGATAGAGGCCTCCCTCACACCCGCCTCGATGAAGAGTTCTCTTCGTGGCCGATCCTTAATAAGAAAATGATGAGGATGAAATTCAACATAGGTATTATTATCGAAGTAAGACGATGAATGGAGACAAGGCTTTTATTGGCTTACGGAACATGAAGAATATTTTGAGATGCGGTCTTATTCGAGGTATGTAAAATTGTATGACCGATATTACTAATCTTCATACCTGAGCCACTAACGGTGTGGACTGATCGGTTCCATTGTACTTGTCCCTCATCGTCATCTTCTCCGGTTCAGCGAGTGATATGGTCGGTGGCGCCACTTGTCAACATACCAATTGGTGTCAACACCATAGTTGGTTGTAGCGACACCCGGCCGACTTGTTGTAGGGGACGAAGTCTTCTTCGAAGCGGTGCCCGGCAAACATCGGCCTCATGGCCTTTCTTCTTGCGGACTGACGGATCGGTTTGGAGACCGTCGCCCCCAGGCTTGGGAGGAGTTGGCGCACCACCATTGCCACGGCCACTTGGACCACGGCCGCCACCACGTCCGCGGCCACGGAATCCTCCACGGCCATGACCAGCGGCGTTTGCCGACGAATTATAGCCGGCGTTGTGGTTCTCCGAAGCATCGGAGCCGCATATCGTAGGCGAGGATCTCGGCGTAGAGATCACTCAATGGGATCGGAGTTGTGCAGCCAATGACGGATGAGACCGGCGGGTTGTAGTCGAAGTCGAGCCCCGCTAGTATGAAGGACACCAACTCTTCATGCGGTGCGGACGTCTGCTGCAGCAAGCTCGTCGCCGATCGCCTTGATCTTGGGAAGTAGGCGGTGCCCAGTTGGCTGCCCTTCTTGCGGTTCACGAGCTGCATGCGAAGATTGGTGACACGAGCTTGGGACTGCGCTGCGTACATATTCTCCAGCGTAGCCCAGACGGCCGCCGAGGTGGTCTTGTTAGCCACCCCACCCAAAACCTCCCTTGATAGAGAGTTATTGAGATGAGCGAAATTTGTTGGTCTTCCTTGAGCCACTTCTCGTATTACGGATTGATGGTGGTGACTTTGGACTTGTCATCCTTTACCAATTCCGAAGCTTGGCGGCGACGGCGGATCCATCGAGGTATCCTTCAAATTGCGCCGCCCGATGCCTGGCATGATCGAGCCTTCCATAGCGAGGAAGTTGTCACAGTCGCCTTCTCGAGATGAGGCCCGAACGGAGAGTGGTGGGATTGATGCGAGGAGGAAGATGATGCCATGGCGCTAGATTGGTTGTGGAAGGGATGCTCGATTACCATGAAAGATTTGATGGCAACGTGATTGCTATCTTGGCTTGCCACGGTTTCGTGTTAGCATATATATATACTCTTACAAACTTGGCATACAAGGCATCGGTTAGATAGATTGGATAGGCTATCTAACCCTGATCTCTTTCTATCTCAACCGAACCATATCTATCATGATCACACCCACGGTTAAGCCATGTTATCTTGTGTGTCACGTTACAATGTTGTTACATGAGTTTAATACAATTCCTAACACAATGTTGATGTGACGCCGATGTATATCTTAGCTTAGGTCTAGCTAGCGCTAAGACCTTGTTATGTTCATCTAGCAGCCCAAGGGACATTTTCTTCTAATTTCATTATTGCTAGCTACGCTGGAACAAACAATCACTAAGATCATCTCCAACAACTACTTAAAACAGGTTGCTATTCTTATAACTTTGGCAAAAACACAAAATTTCTTTTTCAACAACTCCTCAAACCAACTTGCAATTTATCCGCACTTGCTAATTCACCAGCCTCGCGCGCGGAAGAATACGCGCGCGGAAAGGACTTGCTATCCCGGTCACGGGGCCACTGCATGGAAGGAGAAGCCTCCCGGGCGGCCTCGGCGGCGCTCCCAGACAGCCCCGACGGTGCTCCGGGGCGGCCTCGGCGGCGCTCCCGGACGGCCTCGGGGCTGGAGCCGAGGGGCGGGGCTGGCCGGAGCGAGGAGGACCGCTGCCGGTTGAAAGCTCCGGTTTGGTTTTGGTAATTGATGACACTCAAACGTTGCTAATGCTTTGCTCTAAGTGTGATTAGACACATAGCAATGTGACGATGGATGATGGAGCATGGCGATCACGGTGATGAACTTGATGGATGTGAAGTGCTCGAGCTCCAACGAAGGCCCATGGAGATCAAGGCGAAGGTATACTTGATAGGGCTTTCCGGTTTGGTGGTCAAGACACTTAGTGAGTGTGACCACATTTAGGATCGATAACCAGGCTATCAAGAGGGGTTTCCTCGGTTTCATTCGCGATCCTAAGTGCCTCTAGTTGCGACTTTGCATGATGCATGAGAGACTAACTAGAGGGCTAACTCTTCCGACGTGGTCGTGCTTGTATTACTAACTCCGGTGCTTGAGGCAGAGGTCTACACTTGATGGAGTTGGTACTCAAGGCAAGAGATTGGACTTGAAGCAAAGACGGCGCAAGATTCTACGGAGAATTCTTCATCGAGAAGGCGTCGGACCGGGCCGGCCGCGAGACGGACAGCGTCGGCGTGTGTTGAACGACCCGAGCGGTGACTACGCGCGGGCCGCGCCGGACGCCGGCGAGCGGAGCCCCGGACGCATCAGCGCGTGTTAGCTGGCGCTCGAGCGTCTTGGCCAAGGCGCGCACGCCGGGCCAGCGGCCGTGCGCGTCGGCAGGTCGCCAGACGCCGACCCGAAAACCAGGTTTCTGGCTCGTGGCGGCCAGGATAGCGGGCCAGCGTCGCGTGGCAGCGTCCGGGCCGCGGGCGACGGGCGCGCGTCGCACACGTTTGAAGGCAACGGTCGACTCGGGCGGCGAAAACGCCGGGCGTCCGGCCCGGGCGCCAGCGGACGCATCCGCGCATGTATTTCGGGCGACGTTTGGCAAAAATGCCGCGCCGGACGCGTCCCGTGCCTCCGGTCATACGCGTCCTGCGCGTGTTATTTGACACTCCCGAGGACCAACGGCTCTATTTCGACTTGGGGTCTATAAATAAGAGGTTGGCCGGCCATGGGAGTTCTCTCTTGCCCATTTTAACACTCTTGAGCATACTTTGAGCTAGAGACACTCCTCCCCACTCATCTCTTTGGTTCCCTTGCCATTCTTGAGAGAGATTTGAGTGAGAACAAGTGATTTGCATTGAGAGTTGCATCTAGAGGCACTTGTTCATCGAGTGAGCTGCGGATTCTTATTACTCTTCGGTGATTCCCGTCACCGTAGACGGTTTGGAGCGGCGGGTGGTGGTTGAGCTCGACTTGGTGATTGTTCGAGGCCACACCGGGTTCTTGTGAGGGTTCTTGATCCTTCCCCGCGGGAGTTCGCGAAAGGATACTCTAGTGGATTGCTCGTGGCTTGTGGATCCTTGTCTTGTGTGGAGATTGCGGCTCCCCATTGGGGGTCGTTGGCCTTCGAGCCAATTGAGCGGGCAACTCACCAAGCAAGTGCATCGCCACAACGAGGAGTAGCTTGCCGGGAAGCAAGTGAACCTCGGTAAAAAATCATTGTGTTGATTTGTGATTGCCGAGGCTTCGACCTCCTTGTGCTTGTGCTTGAGTTTCCTAGGTGATTGGCAACTACACCGGTGATTGGCCATCTTCTACTCTTCGCGGCGGTATAAACTTCCATCACCTTCTTACTTTACGCAAAGTAGAATTGCTTGTTGTGGTCGATCGGGAACCACTCTTTGAGTAGTTTAAATCCCGTGGGTAGAACTATTTGTTGTGGTCGGTCGGGAACCACTCATTGTGTAGAGTAAATCCCGTGGGTAGAATTGCTTGGTTGGTTTCGGTGTGAACCAGACATTGTGTAGCTTGATCACCGTTGTTGTGTGTGAAATTGGTTTGAGTAGCCTTGCTTGGTAGGACGGCTTGCATAGAGTAGTCGAAGCATTAGCTTTGCACATTTGCCGCCTTGCTATCTAATTGGGTTGCTCTAGTATTCTTGCTAGAAATTTTATTAGGCTATTCACCCCCCCCCCCCCTCTAGCCATTGTGACCTTTCACGTGGTATCGGAGCCGGGCACCGTTTGTTTGAGTTGGATTAACATCCTACGGTGAAGTAATGGCATTGGTTATGCATATCAACAACACCAAGAAGGCACCATCATTTCGAGGTGATGACTATGCAAAATGGAAGCTCAAGATGAAGAGTCATCTCAAGTCAATCAACCTTGAGGTGTGGAAAGTGGTGGAAACAAAGTTTGAGCTTGTTGAGGGTGCGGTGCCAACACCGGCCGAAGAGAAGAAGCAACAAGCAAATGACATTGCCGTGAGTGCTTTCCATGAGGCACTTGATGATAAAGCTTTTGAGCTCATCAAGAACCTTGAGGTGGCTCATGACATTTGGAAGAAGCTAGAAGAAGCTTATGAGGGCACCGAAAGTGTCAAGACCGCAAGAGCCTACATGTTGCAAGAGAAGTTTGCAAGCTTCTCAATGAAGGAGGATGAGAGTGTGCCGGAGATGTTCCATAGGCTCCAAGTCATCGTCAATGAGCTCAAGGGACTTGGGGAAGAAATCAAGGACTCTCAATTCTCCACCAAGTTTATGAGATGTCTTCCCAAGAGATTTGACATGTTGAAGACCGTCATGGTGAAGACAACCATGAAGGAGAAGCCAACTCCCAACCAAGTCCTTCAAGAGATTATGGCCGATGATGAGTTTAGAGAAGATCATGAGAAGGAAGAGTTGGTGAAGAAGAAGAAGAAGGAGAATGAGAAGAAGGATGATGACAAGAAGAGTGTGGCATTCAAGGCCGCATCATCCAAGAGCAAGGGCAAGAAGAAGAAGGAAGAGTCTTCAAGTGAAGATGAGCCATGCTCTAGCTCAAGTGGGCAAGAAGAAGAAGTGAGTGAACAAATGGCACTCCTTGTGAAGATAATGGGGAAGCTCATGAAGAAGGGGTACCGGTCCAAGGGCAAGAGAAGCTCATCCAAGTCTAGTGACCGTCCCATGAAGTGCTTAGGTGCAATAGCAAGGATCATCTCATTGCCAAGTGCCCATATGCAAGTGATGATGAAGATGCCATGAGGAAGGAGAGGAAGAAGCAAGAGAAGAAGAAGGAGGAGAAAGACTCCTCCCATCACAAGAAGGGTGAATCTCATGTGGCAACTTGGGAGAGTGATTCATCTTCCTCAAGTGATGATGATGATGATGATTCCAAGAAGAAGAAGAAGAAGGGCACGCAAGCATTGCCATTCAAGAGAAGCTTTCTCTATTTGGTGCTCCATCGTCTTGCTTCATGGCCAAGGCCACTAAGGTAAAACCTCCACCCGATAGTGATGATGAGAGTGATGATGATGATGATGACACCACAAAAGAAGAACTATGGGTCATGCTTGAAGATTGCAAAGGTGCTTTCAATGACTCTAGAAAAGAATGTAGGGGCTCGCGCAAGGATAAACAAAACCTTGAGCAAGAACTTATGGAGTTGAGGGCTTCTTATGAGAGTCTAAAGGTAGACCATAAGAAGCTAGAGATTGCTCACTCTAAGCTTGAAAAAGCTCATTCTTCTCTAGTTGAGAAGCAAGAGAAAGTGCAACCACAAGTGGTGAACATAGGAAAGAAAAATGTGTCCACATCATGTGATTCACTTGATGACTCATTTGTTGTTGCATCACTTGGCCCTTCATGCTCTTATGCCTCTACATCATCTAGTAGTGTTGGTCATGCATGTGATTCTACACTAGTAGTTGAGAATGAGTGTCTTAAGAAGGAAGTCAAGGAGCTCAATCACACCTTGGCTAAGGCTTATGGTGGTGAGGACCGCTTGCTTATGTGCTTGGGTAGCCAAAGAGCTTCTCTCTACAAAGAGGGATTGGGTTATACCCCCAAGAAAGGCAAGGCCGCTTTTGCTCCTCACAAGACTAGTTTTGTGAAGAACAATGGTAGCTATTGCAAGAGTTGCAAGCAAGTTGGTCATCTAGAGCATGCATGCAAGAACAAGAACACTAGTGCCTCCTCTTACAAGTTGAGTGCTTCTTACATGCTTGTTAAGAGTGAGAGTGGTGTGAGTGCTAGATTCATTGGTACACCATGGATGAGCTCAAAGAAGAAAGCTATTTGGGTGCCAAACACTCTAGTGACTAACCTTCAAGGACCCAAGCAAAAATGGGTACCTAAAGCTTGATGTCTTCTTGTAGGTCAATTACAAAGCCGGAGGGAGGCATTGGGTGCTTGATAGTGGTGCATCAAATCATATGACCGGTGAAGATAGTATGTTCAAATCACTTGACAAGAATGACAATGGTGGATTCAACTCCATCACATTTGGTGACAATAGCAAGGGTGATGTCATGGGGCTTGGAAAGGTTGCAATTTCCAATGAGAAGGATCTCTCCAATGTGTTGCTAGTTGATACTTTGAACTTCAATCTTTTGTCGGTGGCACAATTGTGTGATCTTGGCTACAAATACATATTTGATGACAAGCAAGTTGAGGTGGTGAGCAAGAATCAAGCAAATATCATCTTCAAGGGATTTAGGCATGGAAGCTTGTACTTGGTGGATTTCAATGCTAGTGAAGCTCAACTTTCATCATGTTTGATTGGCAAGTCAAGCAAGGGATGGCTATGGCATAGGCGCCTTGGACATGTTGGTATGAAGCAATTGAACAAGTTGGTGAAGCATGATCTAGTGAGAGGCTTGAATGATGTCACATTTGAGAAGGATAGACCTTGTAGTGCATGTCAAGCCGGCAAGCAACATGGGAACTCACATCCCAAGAAGAATGAGATGTCAACTTCAAGAGCGTTTGAGTTGTTGCATATGGACTTGTTTGGCCCAACTCACTATACATCAATTGGAGGCAACAAGTATGGATTTGTTATTGTGGATGACTACACAAGATACACTTGGGTGTTCTTTCTCTATGACAAGAGTGAAGTCCATGATCTATTCAAGTCATTTGTCAAGAGGGTGCAAAATGAGTTTGACACTACCATCAAGAAGATAAGAAGTGACAATGGGAGTGAATTCAAGAACACAAGAGTTGAAGAGTTATGTGATGAGCTTGGAATTGTACATCAATTCTCACCAACCTACACTCCCCAATCCAATGGTGTAGTTGAGAGGAAGAATAGGACCTTGATTGAGATGGCAAGAACTATGCTACTTGAGTACAATGTGAGTGAGAAGTTTTGGAGTGATGCTATCAACACGGCTTGCTATTATAGTAACCGCCTCTATTTCCATGGGAAGTTAGAAGACTCCATATGAAATCTTGAATGGAAGGAAGCCCAACATTGCTTACTTAGGGTCTTTGGTTGCAAGTGCTACATACTCAAGAAGGGGCAAAGACTTGGCAAGTTTGACAAGAGATGTGATGAGGGATTTCTTCTTGGCTACTCTACTTCTAGCAAGGCTTATAGAGTGTGGAACTTGGCTAGTGGGCTAGTTGAAGAGGTTTATGATGTTGAATTTGATGAAACCCAAGGCTCTCAAGTTGGAAATCAAAATCAAGAAGATGTGGGTGGAGATCAATTGAACAATGCAATGAGACACATGGACATTGGTGAAATTAGGCCGAGGCAAGTGGATGATGGTGATGAGGTGCAAGTGCCAACTCAAGTTGTGATTGATGACTCCAATGAGGCAAGCACAAGTGGTACTCAACATGAAGATCAAGATCAAAGCCAAGCAAGCAATGCAAATGAGCTAATTCTTCAACCTTCAAACATTGCAAGAGATCATCCTCTAGATCATATCAATGGTGACATTCAAAGAGGTGTACAAACAAGATCAAGATTGGCTAGCATATGTGAGCACTACTCCTTTGTGTCATTCATTGAGCCAACTAAGATTGATGAGGCATTAAAGGATCCGGATTGGATAAATGCCGTGCATGAGAATTAAACAACTTCACTAGGAATGAAGTTTGGGAGCTTGTCGAGAGGCCAAAGAAGCACAATGTGATTGGAACCAAGTGGGTCTTCAAGAACAAGCAAGATCAAGATGGCTTGGTGGTGAGGAACAAAGCAAGACTAGTGGCTCAAGGTTACACACAAGTTGAGGGTCTTGACTTTGGAGAAACATATGCACCGGTGGCAAGATTGGAGGCAATTAGAATCTTATTAGCCTATGCTTGTGCTCACAACATCAAGCTCTATCAAATGGATGTGAAGAGTGCATTTCTCAATGGGTTCATCAATGAGGAAGTGTATGTTGCACAACCTCCGGTTTTGAAGATGACAAGAAGCCCAACCATGTCTACAAGCTCAAGAAGGCATTGTATGGCTTGAAGCAAGCTCCAAGGGCATGGTATGAAAGATTGAGGGACTTTCTCATATCCAAAGGCTTCAAGATGGGAAAAGTTGACACCACTCTCTTCACCAAGAAGATAGAAGATGACTTGTTTGTGTTGCAAATCTATGTGGATGATATCATCTTTGGATCAACAAATCAATTCTTTTGTGAAGAATTTGCTAAGATGATGTCTAGTGAATTTGAAATGTCAATGCTTGGAGAGTTGAGCTACTTCCTTGGTCTTCAAATCAAGCAAATGAAGAATGGCACCTTTGTAAGTCAAGGCAAGTACATCAAGGACATGATTAAGAAGTTTGGATTGCAAGATGCTAAGGCTATTAGCACACCTATGGGAACCAATGGTGGCTTGGACATTGATGATAGTGGCAAGATGATTGAGCAAAAGCTATATAGATCAATGATTGGAAGCTTGCTATATGTGACCGCTTCAAGGCCGAATGTCATGTTTAGTGTGTGCATGTGTGCAAGATTTCAAGCTTCTCCAAGAGAGAGTCACTTGACGGCAACCAAGAGGGTGTTGAGATACTTGAAGGGTACTCAAGATGTTGGTCTTTGGTATCCCAAGGGGTCAAGCTTTGAGTTGATTGGATACTCAGACTCCGACTATGCCGGTTGCAAGATTGATAGGAAGAGCACAAGTGGAACATGCCAAGTGCTAGGAAGATCTCTTGTATCATGGTCTTCAAAGAAGCAAAATAGTGTGGCACTTTCCACCTTGAAGCCGAGTACATTAGTGGGAATTGTTGTGCACAATTGCTATGGATGAAAGCCACCTTGAAGGACTATGGGATCACGTTCAAGCATGTGCCTTTGTTTTGTGACAATGAAAGTGCAATCAAGATGACAAACAATCCGGTTCAACATTCAAGAACCAAGCACATTGATGTGAGGCACCACTTCATTAGAGATCATCAACAAAAGGGTGATATTAGCATTGAAAGCATTGGCACCGAAGATCAACTAGCCGACATATTCACCAAGCCTCTTGATGAGAAAAGATATTGCAAGTTGAGGAATGAGTTGAACATACTTAGCTTCTCCAACATGGATTGATGCACCCCGTATATGACATGCCTCTCCTCCAACATAAGCAAGGTAAAGTTGGTTGTTGCATCTCATGCATCCTTTGCTAATTGTGTAGACATGTATCCATGTGCATCTTGCTAGGCTCATTCATTGCAAATCAAATGAATTTGAAGGATATATGGCACCACTATTGTTTCTATGCTTGATTTGATCTAGTGGTGGCATATGACTTGTTTGTGAGCTTGTAAATCTAGTGTCGAATCTTTAGCACTTGCTCATGATGTGTATCTCAACATGGTCAAGATAACCCTTATTCTTATGCGGTGTGAAGAAGCTTGCCCTTGGTTCAAACCGAGATACATTTTCTAGGCATGTGGTTTAGATTTGGCCATAGTTGATTGACTTGTTTCTCTCATCTTATGCACCCTTCTTGGTCATTGATGACAAAGGGGGAGAAGAAAGTATACACCTAGGGGAGTTTACACCTAGGGGGGAGAAATAAGTCACAAAGAGCAATGGAAGGGGATCAATTTTTATGATATGACCCAACCATGAGCACACAAATAGGGGGAGCAAGCTCATAGACTATATGTTGCATTTGTATGTGCATACATAATGTTATGGAGCATTGCAAGCTAAAATTCAATATTCATGCTTGTTTGGTGTATTGCTAGTATAGAACTTGATTGATGAAATGAAGTACTAGCATGCATAGGTGGTTTCTAGACATAGAGGTTCTCTTGTTCAAAGTACCTTGCTCTTAATGTGATCTCATGAGGTATTTTGAGTTTTGATGGATGTCTAGATTCCCATGGTGCTAAGGAAGGTTTATTATCGCACTCCGATTGGTATCACGCTTCAAAGGTCAATTCTATAAACCTTAGTACCATTTTGGTTGTGGTAACCCTCTCACAAGTTTTATCTATGCATGTGTGTTTGAAAATCGACCAAACATTTGATGTACACATGTAGGGGGAGCTACCACTACCAAAACCAAAATTGAAATGCTTGTCCAATCCAAGATTTATGATCAAAATGTCTTGGGCAAGCAATTCAATTTCATATTGAATTCAATTTCCATATCTTTGTGAGTTTGTCGAGGGGTTGTCATCAATTACCAAAAAGGGGGAGATTGAAAGCTCGGTTTGGTTTTGGTAATTGATGACACTCAAACGTTGCTAATGCTTTGCTCTAAGTGTGATTAGACACATAGCAATGTGACGATGGATGATGGAGCATGGCGATCACGGTGATGAACTTGATGGATGTGAAGTGCTCGAGCTCCAACGAAGGCCCATGGAGATCAAGGCGAAGGTATACTTGATAGGGCTTTCCGGTTTGGTGGTCAAGACACTTAGTGAGTGTGACCACATTTAGGATCGATAACCGACTATCAAGAGGGGTTTCCTCGGTTTCATTCGCGGTCCTAAGTGCCTCTAGTTGCGACTTTGCATGATGCATGAGAGACTAACTAGAGGGCTAACTCTTGCCGACGTGGTCGTGCTTGTATTACTAACTCTGGTGCTTGAGACGAGGTCTACACTTGATGGAGTTGGTACTCAAGGCAAGAGATTGGACTTGAAGCAAAGACGGCGCAAGATTCTACGGAGAATTCTTCATCAGAAGGCGTCGAACGCGGGCCGGACGCAGGCCAGACGCGTCCGGCGCGTGTTGGCCGACAGACTCGACTACGCGGCGGGTGAGCGCCGGACGCGCGGCCAGTGGGCCGGACGCGTCCGGCGCGTGTTGGCTGGCCAAGCGTCTTGGCCGGGCGCGCGGAGCGCCGGACGCGGGCCGTGGCGCGTCCGACGGGTCGCCGACGCCGACCGAAAACGGGTTTCGCTCGCGCGCGCCGGGACGGCGGACGCGTCCGGGCGCGTGACGCTGCGTCCGGACGCAGCGGCGGCGGACGCGCAACGTCAGCACGTTTGAAGGCAACGGTCGACTCCGTGCGGCGCGCTGAAGAGCGCCGGACGCGTCCGACGGGCAGCGGCGGACGCGTCCGGCGCATGTATTTCGGGCGGCCGTTTGGCGAAAATGCCGCGCCGGACGCGTCTGATGCCTCCGGTCATACGCGTCTTGCGCGTGTTATTTGACACTCCCGAGGACCAACGGCTCTATTTCGACTTGGGGTCTATAAATAAGAGGTTGGCCGGCCATGGGAGTTCTCTCTTGCCCATTTTAACACTCTTGAGCATACTTTGAGCTAGAGACACTCCTCCCCACTCATCTCTTTGGTTCCCTTGCCATTCTTGAGAGAGATTTGAGTGAGAACAAGTGATTTGCATTGAGAGTTGCATCTAGAGGCACTTGTTCATCGAGTGAGCTGCGGATTCTTATTACTCTTCGGTGATTCCCGTCACCGTAGACGGTTTGGAGCAGCGGGTGGTGGTTGAGCTCGACTTGGTGATTGTTCGAGGCCACACTGGGTTCTTGTGAGGGGTTCTTGATCCTTCCCCGCGGGAGTTCGCGAAAGGATACTCTAGTGGATTGCTCGTGGCTTGTGGATCCTTGTCTTGTGTGGAGATTGCGGCTCCCCATTGGGGGTCTTTGGCACCGAGCCAATTGAGCGGGCAACTCACCAAGCAAGTGCATCGCCACAACGAGGAGTAGCTTGCCGGGAAGCAAGTGAACCTCGGTAAAAAAATCATTGTGTTGATTTGTGATTGCCGAGGCTTCGACCTCCTTGTGCTTGTGCTTGAGCTTCCTAGGTGATTGGCAACTACACCGGTGATTGGCCATCTTCTACTCTTCGCGGCGGTATAAACTTCCATCACCTTCTTACTTTACGCAAAGTAGAATTGCTTGTTGTGGTCGGTCGGGAACCACTCTTTGAGTAGTTTAAATCCCGTGGGTAGAACTATTTGTTGTGGTCGGTCGGGAACCACTCATTGTGTAGAGTAAATCCCGTGGGTAGAATTGCTTGGTTGGTTTCGGTGAACCGACATTGTGTAGCTTGATCACCGTTGTTGTGTGTGAAATTGGTTTGAGTAGCCTTGCTTGGTAGGACGGCTTGCATAGAGTAGTCGAAGCATTAGCTTTGCACATTTGCCGCCTTGCTATCTAATTGGGTTGCTCTAGTATTCTTGCTAGAAATTTTATTAGGCTATTCACCCCCCCCCCCCCCTCTAGCCATTGTGACCTTTCACCGGTGCTGCTGTTCCTTGCCAGCGCGGGGAGGAGGTGCCGCGGACGCCGGTGAGGCGCCAGCGACGAGCGTGGGCCGCCGTTGTGACGTGAGAGAAGTTAACGGGGTTCTTCGTTTGTTAGCGGGGCTCTTCGTTTGCTTAGCGAGGCTCTTTGTTCACTTAGCGGGGCTCTTCGTTTTTTAGCGGGCTCTTCGTTCGTTTAGCGGGCCTCTTCGTTTCTTAGCGGGCTCTTCGTTCGCTTAGCGGGCTTCGGCAAGTGAGTTTTAAGGAGTTGCTGAAGAGAAGTATTTTTTTCACTTGTCAAACAAATTATCAAGTTGCTAAAACTCAAGATTTGGCAAGTGAGTTTTAAGGAGTTGTTAGAGATGCTACGGCTTACAGTTTTGGCTAAAATTTGTTCACTAAAAAAACAAATAGCTACAGAGAATTTTAGTTAAGGAATATGGGCTCATGAACCTACTAGCTAGTTGTGCTGCCCTCCATTAGATTTTTCTATTTAATTTTGAATTAAAAACAATAATCGGAACCAAGTCCTAGTATGTCACTAGCAATTGAATATATGTACCCAATGGAAGTGTCAAAGGTTGGGCGGTTAATTCAAGTTTAGATATAATATAAATAATCATTGTTAACATATATAATTAACTATCATGACTAAATCATTTCTTGTTTAAGAGTAAATTAAAGTTATAATATTCATGTATTATTCTTAACCTCATAGTTCAATTCAAACAATGGATATGCTTGGAAGTTAATTAGACACTATTGAGATCCTAAAGTGGCATTGAGGTTGTGGTACTTAGGCTTTAGTAGACAGGTCTTTGTCGTTCCGGTAATACTATGAGTCTATGAAGGAAGGAATGAAGGGTAGTAGCTCATCCATTCACATTCACATTCACATTCACTTGTCTTAGATATATATGATGGTAAGTCCATCCACTTCTTGGAAAGGCAAATAAAAGGAAGAAAAAAACAGTAGAGTGAAGCCCTCCTACTTGGCTAGGTGAGCTTCCTTGGATAAGTCTTGTGGCATCCCCAATAAGAAGACGTATGCAAAGCCTTGTTTAATTTGAGTATCCTGATTTGGGTTGGAGAATAAATACCAACTAGAGTGTACTTGAATACTGTGCAGAAGACGGAAATGTAGCCCTGGCTTTTTTTTCTCTTGCTGGTTCGTTTCAAAAAAAAAAAATCCCTTGCACATGCTCCAAACGAAGGAACGCCGACTCTCCAGTACCTCGAGAGAGAAAATCGAGTCCTAATCCTCTTTCTACAGTCCACAGTACTTCTGCCATTATCAGTTGTAATTTGACTACTAGCTTTCACATTTCATTTCTAGAATTCCGGCGGGCGGGCGATGGTTGGGGTTTTTTTTTTTGACACTAATGGTTGGGGTTGGAACTCGAGAGGAAAATAGTGTGTCAATTAGCCATGCCAGAAACCAAGAGCATGTAGGCTAAATGGTGGGTTGGTCTCTAGTTTCTAGTAGCTAGTTGTCGTAAAAAAATCTATTTATTTCGAACCCCGTCTCATGTCAGCTGTCGAGCTTTCGTCACTAGAGTAGACAATCCTGCTACTGTACTTTTTTTCCTGAGTACAACTTTTTTTTTATCCCAACTAACTCCCTTTTTGTTTGGGAGAGAAAAAGAGCGAGAGGTTGAGCACAACAGCTTCTTCTTCTTCTTTTTTTTTTTTTTTGAGGGAAGGTTGAGCACAACTGCGGTTTTTGAGACGGGAGGTGGGCTGTAAATAGCGGATAGTTGGAGCCCAATTCGTTAGTGTCATTAGTGCGGATTTACTCTAAGGAAAAAGTCTAATTTTGGTCCCTCAACAATCGCGAAAGTTCACTTTTGGTCCCTCAACTTCAAAACCAGACAAAACGCATCCCTCAACTTTTAAACCGGTGCAGATTACGTCCCTTGGCGGTTTTAGATGGCGCATTTGCTACAGTAATGGAGGTTTTGCTACAGTGTTAGTAGTTTTGTTTTTTCTTTTTTATTTATTTATTTAGGCTGAATCTTTGAAAAAACATAGTAAATCATAGAAAAATCATAAAATGGAAAATATAATTTTGTTGGACTCCACATGAGTAGATCTATACCTTTGAATATATAATATGGTATGTTTTAGTATAAAGTTTTTGCTATAAAGAAAATCTTTATAGCAAAAACTTTATACTAAAACATACCATATTATATATTCATTTTGTAGATCTACTCATGTGGAGTCCAATAAAATTATATTTTCTATTTTATGATTTTTTTTATGATTTACTATGATTTTTCAAAGATTCAACCAAAAAAATAAAAACAAAACTACTGTCACTGTAGCAAAACCACCATAAAAAACCATCGAGGGACGTAATCTGCACTGTTTCAAAAGTTGAGGGATGCATTTTGTCTGGTTTTGAAGTTGAAGGACCAAAAATGAACTTTCGCGATAGTTGAGGGACTGAAAGTAGACTTTTTCCTTACTCTAATGCACAGGAAGTGGGCTCAAAATAGTGGACAGTTGGAGCCCAATTCGTTAATGTGACTAGTGCGCATTCCTTGTCTGTGGACAGGTGTTGGTGGTGGGCTAGATTATGTGGGCCTTAGGCTGACGGCTTCTAAGATTGAGCCCATGGCTTTTGCAGCTCCAACATCTTTCCCTTTTTCCTTTCTTTGCTGGAAGTTTTTTTTTTCCTGTCTTCGGTTATAACTAATGAAACGGTATATTTTGTCACATCTGCTGCATTGTCACTGATGACCCATGAATAATAGTAACACACAGTTCTGATTTCTGAACAGGGATTGATTGGACTTTGGACGAATAGGGACGGAACCAAGTGTTTTTTTTTTTTCTTTTTGGTTGTGGTCAAAGGGATATATTGTCGTACATAACGACACATGGCAACAGAGTCTTTTTCTTTTCTATTTTATAATATCAATTTGTAGAGATGAGATATGCTGTGACGGCGTAATTCGAAAAAGACAAAGAAAAAAAATACTGCCACCCATCATGCACGTAGCCGAGCAAATCAAACTAATAAAAGGCGAGAACGCGTCTTCGAGAGAGAAAGGAAACGGAAGAATTATGCAGGGACGTCATGTGGACTTTGACCCCCCAAAAGAAAGATAGTGCTAGCATTGTGCTTCATTTGGTTGATTCCTTAGAATTGGCTCCATGCATGGTCACGGAACTTTCCATGTTGACTTGGCAAGTTCATTTGTTTGATGTTTACGACACCTAGGATTAATTTATCTGTTTGATGCTAAGCAGTAACTGAAAGTCCAAATAGTAATCTGCCAACAAATGATTGATGGTACTGAGACTAGTTTGAGTGGGGGATTTAATTTCATTTAGTAATTTTTCAAAAAAATAAAACCATTTACTAAGAGCATCTCCAGAAGTACAAAGATTTGGTGGAAGGGCTTAGAGCATCTCCAAGGGACTTGGCATTTGGGTTGGCATTTGAGTAAAATGCAAAAAAGAGGAAAAAGAGGCCTCCAATGGTTTTGCAAACAAGTTTTGCATTTTGGTAAAGTTGGCATTTGAAGGATGAGACTTGGCAAAAATGCCAAGCCGTCCACACCTTGGCAAACGCCTGATCCGCGCAATTCCCGTGCGAAGACCGAACTCCCGCGCCGCTGGACTCCTTTTTCGCGACGACCGGGCTGCAGGAACTGGCGACGTTCAAATCCTTGGCGATTTCTCCCTTCGCGCGGACCGGCGATTCCTTGGCGACTGCTGGACCTGATGGCCGATCGAGCAGCTGCGACGAGAACGATGAACGATCGATCTTCCTTGGCACGAGGCGATGAACGAGGCGATGAACTGCTGGACCTGATGGCCGAACGATCTTCCTTGGCACGAGGCGATGAACGAGGCCACGCCGCGGCCACGGGGGGACTGGAGACGCGGCGGCGACGAGAATGGACTCGCGCGACTCGACTGCGCGGGAGGAAAAATTGGCAGCGCGCGCGCGACTACCTCGATTCACGCGGAAATTTCTGGTGCTGACGGGCGAGACCGTGTAAAACATGAGACCGTGTAGTGTAAAAAAGTGTCAAAAAATACTTTAGCGATAAAAATATAGGAGACTCTTGGAGATTGTCTCTTTTTTTATCTCATATTTTAAAAATTGGCAAACACCATGCTTTAGGAATAAAATTTAAGAAACTCTTGGGGATGCTCTAAGATGACACAATAGCAAAAAAATAATGACATGTCATATGAATCATCTAGAAGAAACCTAGCACCCACAGTTACTAGCACATTGGAAACAGAGTGGAAGGGGTGTTTTGTTTCATCTCCACGCGTCCTAAATTCCGTACCCCAAGCACAACAACTATGTCGATTCTTCTTTTTGTATTTGAAATAATTTGTTGTAAATCGATCTGCTCAAAAAAAACGTTATAAGGAATTCGAAACATATACCTTGTACTCCATTATCTCCGAGAATGATAAGTACATTTTGATTATGAAAAAGTCAAGATAATTTGATGGCATAGTGGCATTTTCTCCGAGCCACTTTAAAGCACGATACAAGTTTTTCTTTCTAAACATGTATATAATTTGAATAATTATTTGTAAATTTATATAAGTCAATTGTCTCTATTTAAAATACGATTATTGTTTTAGGACGGAAATTAAAGGAGGATATGGCGACGGCTAGATCGAGATCGCTGGTGGATGCATGGATGCTCCTTCGGTTCTTCCCCTCGAAGGCACCGGCACCGGCTCACCTTCTTCCTCCCCACGGAAAAAAATCAAAAGAGAAAAAAAAACGCGCATCGCACCGTTTCCGTTTCCGTTTCCCTCGAAAAGTCCGGCGGTGGACATCTCTGTCGTGCCGTGTTGCTGATGCAACAGTGGGACCCAGTGTCAGCGTCACGAACATCGTGACGCCGGCCTGTCGCGCCGGGTCTCCAGCCCCATCGCAGCCGTCCATCTCCCCACGTCGGACGATCACGCCCATCCCTGCCGTCCAAGCTCTCCGTTCGTCGTCTTGTGCTCAAACCGCGTGGCCAGGTCGGGTCCTCGTCTTCTTCTTCCGCTTCGTTTCGGTTTCTCCTCCAAACCCCTCATTCCCCATCCCCAGCACCCCAACCGGAGCACCAGCGGAAGCAGCACGCCGGCCGGCCGGCGCGGACCGCCCGCCGCGACGCCATGTCGATCCGCAAGGCGCTGGGCGCGGTGAAGGACAGGACGACGATCGGGCTCGCGCGGGTGACGGGCAGCGCGGCGGCGGCGTCCCCGGACCTCGACGTGGCGATCGTGCGCGCCACCTCCCACGACGACGCGGCCCCCGACGAGCGCCACGTCTGCGAGGTGCTCCGCCTCGCGTCCGCCTCCTCATCCCCCGCCGCCCCCGCCGCCTGCGTCGCCTCCGTCGCCCGCCGCCTCTCCAAGACCCGCGACTACGTCGTCGCCGCCAAGTGCCTCGCGCTCCTCCACCGCCTCGCCTCCAACGCCGAGGGCGGCGCCGGCGGCACGCAGTCGTCCCCGTTCATCCACGAGCTGCTCCGCCCCACCCTCACCGGCCGCCGCGCGGGGGAGCCCGTCCTGGCGCTCCTCCTCGACTTCCGCGACGAGGCGCACACGGCGTCGTGGGACCACTCCGCCTTCGTCCGCAACTACTCCACCTACCTCCTCGACCGCGTCCGCTTCCTCGTCCTGCTCCTCCCGGCCCCGCGCTTCGCCGCCGACGACTCCCGCACCGCTGGACCACCGTCAAACGCCTCCGCGTCCGCGTCCGCGGCCGCGGCCGACATGGACACCCACGCGCTCCTGGGCCGCGCGCGCCAGCTGCGGCACCTCCTGGACCGCCTGCTCGCGTGCCGCCCCGCGGGCACGGCCGGGGCCAGCCGCGTCGTGCGCGCCGCGCTCCAGCCGCTGCTCGCGGACAGCTTCCGGGTCTACTCCGACGTCGCGCGCGTGCTCGCCCTCCTCCTCGACCGCTTCTTCGATGGCATGGACTACCCCGAGTGCGTCAAGGCGTTCGAGACCTACGTCGGCACCGCCAAGCAGATCGACGCGCTGCGGGAGTTCTACGACTGGTGCGACGACGCCGGCGTCGCAAGCGCGGCCGAGCTCCCCGGCGTCACGCGCGTCGACGACAAGCTCCTCGGGACCATGGAGCAGTTCCTCAGGCAGCGCGGCCAGGCGGGGCGCGCCGACGCCTCTCCACCGTCGCGGACACGATCGTCTGCTGTCGACGCGCGAGGCGGCGACGACGTCGACGACATGAACGGCATTAAGGCGCTCCCCGCGCCGCCAGCGCGTTCCAGCGGCGGTGAGCGCGCGCACCCGGTGGCGGTGGTGGCGGCGAAGGTGGACGATCAGAGCGTCCTGGTGGACCTGCGGGAACCGGCTGCCACCGCGGACGAGCAGGGCAACAAGCTGGCGCTCGCGCTCTTCGCCGCGCCGCCCGCCGCCACGACCGGCAACAACAACAACTGGGTCACGTTCGCGTCAGAGTCCGACGCCGACGCCCCAACCGTGACCTCGGCGTGGCAGACGCCGGCGGCGGAGCCCGGGAAGGCGGACTGGGAGCTGGCGCTGGTGGAGACGGCGAGCAACCTGTCCAAGCAAACGGCGTCGCTGGGCGGCGGGATGGACACGCTGCTCCTGGGCGGGATGTACGACCAGGGCGCCGTGCGGCAGCACGTGGCCGCGCAGGCGGCGTCGGGGAGCGCGAGCAGCGTGGCGCTGCTGCCGCGCGGGGGGCGTCACTCGGCTCCTCCGGTGCTGATGCTCCCGGCTCCCGACGGCGGCACGGTGCTGGCTGTGGGCGGTGACCCGTTCGCGGCGTCGCTGGCGGTGCCCCCGCCGTCGTACGTGCAGATGGCGGAGATGGAGCGCAAGCAGCAGCTGCTGGTGCAGGAGCAGCAGATGTGGGCGCAGTACCGCCAGGGCGGCATGCAGGGGCAGCCCGCCGGGTTCAACGGGCTCGGCGGTGGTGGCGGCGTGTTCCCGTCGAACGCCGGCATGGTCATGCCATATGGGGGGTATGGAATGGCGTACAACCAGGTCGGTGGGTTCTTACTACAAACCTTGCGATATTCCGTGATGAACGATGGGTGCTTGAATAATGGTCGTGATGACAACAAGTTATAGCGCGTGTCACTCGATCGATCGATTCTGAGTGTACATTTCTGAAATGAGAATCCGGTCCTGTTGAAGGTTCATTTCCTCTGCGTCTTGTAATGAACTCTTGGCAGACAGGGAAACGAAAGCCGGCGGCTACAAACTGTGGATTATGAGATGAGATTCAGAAAAGAGTGAAATTCACTATCAGCTCTCGAATTTTGGTATTTGTGTTCCCCTCGAATTTTGATACGAAGTTCATCCGGTTTGTAATTCTTCTAGAATGTTGATATTTCAGTCACTAAATAAACTCGTTAAGTATTGTATTCTAGATCCAATTAACTTGTTGGATTTACAAAGTTTACAGGATACCATAAAACATTATGATGATCAGTCTATTAGATACCTTAATCTACTGGTGGCCAAGAGTCTCTAGCCCAACTGGCTAGAGCGCCCCTGTGTCAGGGTGGGGATTTTTCTTGACCACTGTGAGAATGTCTTCTTAAGAAAAATACACAGGGTTTGTCTTACCCGCGGGTTGAGTTTTTTTTAATCTACTAGTGGTCCACGGAGCTCGGATCCCTATGTACCCCTCCCACTCGCATGTCACTTGCTTACGTCTCCCATTGCATTTCTCTTCCCAAACCCCTATTGACTCACCAACCTAATGATGGTTTGAAAACCAAACAGTACCTAGACTAAATTCTCTCGTCCGATCCTACATACACATTTTTTTTGTCAGCCCACCTCGCTTCGCACTACTTTATTTCCTCTCTCTAAAACCAAACATTTGAAGATCATCAATAAATTGCTTGTTTTTCATTTCTAAAATACGATGGGGGAGGGCTAGCTAGATCCTTCCCTACCACCGTCAGCTGCCTAGCTATTAGACCTGAGCAAATTGAGCCCGGCCCGCAAGTCCGGCCCGAGCCCGATGGGTTTTAGCCCACCCACGAACCTTACTGGACAGGGCCTAGACACAGATCTCGCAGCCCGCTAAAAAATTTTTTGGCCCGAGCCCGGCCCGAAATACTATTTTTACCACTTTTACACTATAAAGTGCGCGGGCGGCCTGCCCAAGCCGGGCCCGGCCCGAAAAATAAGGCCCGATCAAGCCCGTGGGCAGTTCATGGGCAGGATTTTGTCTCGCCAAAAAGCCCAAAAATTTTTTGGCCCGGCCCGAACCTGACCCGGCCCGCAAATGCTCGGGTATACTAGCTATATCCGATGGCTCCTCTATCGACCGTGTAGATTCAACTAAATTATCTTGTCCGATCCTACATACAAATTTTTTTAGGGTAACTTTGGGCCATCAAAGCGGATCCCCGCCTGCATTTTCATTCCACTGTTATCCGGGAAAAGCCCGTCGGTTGGTGGAAGGCGAGGCTTCACAGCTAAGTACAAACATTACAAGCCGGGGGGTGTTGAGGATGTAGATTACGTAAGCATAGCTGAGCTCCACTCCCTCGCTAATTAAGTTTACATCCTTTTTGGGTATCCGGCAAGCACAATCCTTCGCGGGGCTTTGCACGCAGCAGTGAGACGGCTGATGCTTGGGGGGAGGTCGTTGAACACGACATCATTTCGATGTTTCCAAATCTCCCAGCACAGGAGCAGAAGGAGAGGGGGAGGGCCTTCTTCCCGACTTGCGGCAGTGGTTGTGACACCCACAGTTGGTGGACCTTGGTCATGTTCGCCGACAGCCACCCGATCGTTGTCTAGAACGCCTGCACAAACGAGCACTCAGAGAAAATGTGGTTCACAGTCTCATCTCCTGCTTTGCAGATCTCGCATTTGGCCTCATCGAGTATGTTTTTGTGGACTAGGGAGGTGCGGCAATGGATCCTTTCTTTGGTGAGTAGCCAGCCAAAGAATTTCACCCTCGGCGGGGCAAAGCTTCTCCACACGAAGCCATGCGCAGTGTAGTCATGATCACCACGGACAGAGGTCTTTAGATGAGCCCTAAGAGCAAGCGGTGGTTACCATCTTCTAAAAAGTAGGAGCGCTCATCTTTGTTGTGGCCTAGGGCAATGTTCTGCAGCAGGGTGGTGAGTTGTGTGATCTCCGAGGTGGCTTGGGCGGTGAGCCGTCGCCGGAACGGCCCTCTCAGGTCAGCAGAGAGGACGTCGCGCACGGACACCGCCTTGTTGTCGTAGTGTGAGTGCAGCGCCGGCAGCTAGGCCGCTAGGGGTTTGTCCCCCAGCCAGTTGTCGAGCCAGAAGCTGGTGTCCGCGCCGTTGCCAACCTCCACCTTGGTGATTTGTTGGTAAGCAGGGAGGAGGTCTTGGAGCACCACCCAGTGGGCGCCGTGGAGGCCACCGTTCAGGTTCGCGAGGCAAGTTTGCCCCGACGCCCACGACGCCCAGGCAGAGTCGTCGGGGTGATGGATCCTGTGCAGAAGCTTGAGAAGAAGGCACGCGTTGCGGGTGTTGAGGCAGGCGACCCCTAGCCCATCGTCTTCTTTATCCTTGCATACATCCTCCCAAGCGACGAGGCACTGCGCTCCGGACATCGAGCTTGTTACTGTCCACAGAAACGCGCAACGGTGCGCGTCCAGCTTCTTGACAACACCCGGCGGTAGGAGTGGCGCACCCATGGCGTATGTTGGCAAGCCATATAGGACGGCGTTGACCAACACCACCCTGCCTGTCGTGTTTAGGAGCAAGGCCTTCCACGTGGCGAGATATCGCCACCTTGGCGATGAGGGGATCAAAGGCCGACAGCGGGAGCTTCACATTGGAGACGGGCAAGCCGAGGTACGTCTGTGGTAAACGTCCTTCCTGGCATTGGAGCACCGCCATGAAGGTCTGCAGGTCCTCGCCAGAGAGTGCATGGGGGTCATTGTACTCTTCCCAAAGTTGATCACCAATCTTGTGCAAGCCGCAAAACTGTCGAGTGTGGCCTTCAGGCGAGACACGCTCTCCAAGTCCGCCCGCAGTAGGATGATGGTGTCGTCCGCGTACTGGAGCACCGGCGCTCCGCCGCCCGTCAGGGGATGCTTGATCCGGTGGTCGCCCTTGACTAGTTGCTGAAGGATATCAGCAATGAGGATGAAGAGATAGGGGGACAGTGCATCCCCTTTCCGGAGCCCTCGCTTGCAACTGATCCATGGCCCGAGCACGCCGTTCACGAGGATGCCCGATTTGGATGTGGTGAGGAGCTGGTGCATCCACCCGCACCATGTATTCGGGAAGCCGCGCACCTCTAGCAACCTGAGTAGGCTAGACCAGTTGATGGAGTAAAATGCTTTTGTGAAGTCGAGCTGCCTTGACCACCAGGGTGGGAGCGCGCCGCTTGTGACAGCACTGGACGAGCTCGTGGCCAAGACAAAGTTCTCGGAGATGGATCTCCCTCGAACAAACCCTGACTGGTCTGGATCGATGAGTCGCGCGATCTGCTTCTGTAGTCTCGTGGTAAGCAGCTTGGTGATGATCTTTATCGGGCAGTTCTGGAGCGACACCGGGTGGAACGTCGACGGAGCTGCGACGTTCTCTGTCTTGGCGATCAGGACAATGAGCGCCCTGTTGATGCGCTCCAGATCGGCCTCCCCCCCGGTGGAACGCTCCTAGGAACGCCATGACGTCGCCCTTGACAGCCTCCCATGCGGGCCTTATAGAAACCAGGCCCAATGCCATCAGGGCTTGGCGCGCTGTCCGTGGCCATGCTCCTGATCGCCGTGCGCGCCTCTGCTTCCATGAACGGGTCGACAAGCGGCTGTGGGTCGGCCCGTTGGGCGCCGACGTACAACAGCGCGAGGTCGAAGTCCCAGGTTGTCACGCGCTCCCCGCCCAGGATGTCGGAGTAGTAGGCGGTGAGCGCGCAGTGACCTTGTCGTCGTGGGCGATCAACTGTGTGCCGTCCACCACAGCGTGCGGATGCCGCTTCGCCGTGCTCAGCAGGATGCCCGGGCATAGAAGAATTTTGTGTTGTCATCTCCTTCCAGCAGCGCCCGAAACTTCCCCCTCTGTTTCCAGGACGCAGCGCGCCGCGCAATGAGGAGGGAGACACGCTCCCGCCCAATGAGGAGGGAGAGACTTCCCCCTCTCGCCGTTCACCTGATCGAGAGAGCGCCATGGATTCCTCGTAGGCGTCCAGGAGCTGAACCACAAAAGAAGCATTGTTAAGGTCCACGGGCCTAGCGCGTTGGGTCTTGGACCAGGCCTTGCCGCATGGCGGAAAGCCTTGATCCGCCCCACCAGACCACCAGTCGCGTCCGACACTGCCAAAACACCAGACCAGGCGGGAAGGGTGGAGGTGAGTCCTACATAGAAATTTGATCCTGCACTATAACTTTTTGGATGATCTGATCTTTGCTGTTGCCTTTGGCTATCGCTGGTAGCGGGCCTTGAAGGCTCTATCGAGATTTATCTAGACTTCAGGCCTCTGGCCTGGCACCACTGCAGACTGCACTAGGCAAAGATTTCAGTTTCTCCTGTAGTTTAGAACGAATCACAATTGATATGCGTCTGCTAAAATGCATTTGGCAATTCTTGTAAAAATGATGAGAACCATCGAATAGCTCGATCTGGCCAAGGAGCTAATTGATAAAATGCTATGGTATTAGTACACTTTGAACTGACCTCTGATCCAATATATTGTATATTTGCATTGCAAAAAAAAAAAAAAAAAAAAAAAGGAACACCTTGCTGTAAAATTCTGGCTCCGCCACCGGGGTGGTACTTTGTAAAAGTAGATGTACCATACTGGTATTTTGTTCTACTGGATATTAGTACAGTAGAAAACAACAAGGCAACAAACCGATTGTACCTGAAATTGACCAGGCTCTGATGGTAGATATAGTAGAGATAGAAAGACAGAAGAACAAAACATGCACTAAACCATATCATCAGCTAACATGACTAGCCCTAGGGTGGGACCGTCATGCATATTTCAAATTAGGAACCTGTCAACAAATTATTTCAAATTAGGAACCTGACCAACAAATCACCACATGCGTGCGTGCAGCCCCATTCCGGCCGGTGAACACATCGTGCTCCTTTTGTTTCACAGATATAGTACTATATATGATCGAAAGCAAGGCCTTTTGCCGCACTTTTCAGGATTTTCACCGCACTTGAACAACAAAATCGTATTTCTTTTTCTCTCTTTTTTTTTGTTACAGTGACTTTCCCGCGCGCCACACCTTGACCGTCTCACTTGTCAGGATGATTCTGCACGGCACGTCCGCACGTGACCGCCTTATAAAAGGTGCAAGGGCTCTGTGTTGTCCTCATTTCTCATTCCTCATTTCTCAGATTGAGAGCATGCATAATGGCGTCGGTGTTGGCACACCAATCTCTTGCCCTAGCCCTCATCGTCGCTGCCGTTTCGATTACAGGTAGTATAACCAGGCCAGCTACTGATCTGCTTATCTACTATATATGTCCTGGCTGTGCAGAGCTAATGATTTCGTGCTTGATTGTGTGATCAGGTGTGAGTGGTTCCAAGTCACTCAACATCACCAACAGCTGCGTGCATACGGTGTGGCCGGCGATCTCCTCCATAGCTAGCTCGGCGGCGCTGGAAACCACGGGCATGGAACTCGCGCCGGGCCAGTGGGAGATCCTCGCTGTGCCGTCCGGGTGGTCGGGCCGCGTCTGGGGCCGTACACTCTGCTCCACTGACAGCAGCAGTGGCCGGTTCACCTGCATCACCGGCGACTGTAGCACAGGCCGCCAGGACTGCGCGGGCGGCAACGCCGTGCCGCCGGTGACGCTCGCGCAGTTCACCATGGACGGGACCGGGGGCATGGACTTCTACGACATCAGCGTCGTCGACGGGTACAACCTGCCTATGCTGGTGACGCCGCCGCAGGACGCGGCTCCCGCAGGCGGCAACTGCACGCCGGCGGGGTGCGTGATGGACCTGCTGAACGGTGAGTGCCCGGACGAGCTGCGCGTCACGTCAGCCGGCACCGGCACCGTAGCGTGCAAGAGCGCGTGCCTGGCGTTCGGGTCGGCGGAGTACTGCTGCACCGGCGAGTACGGGAACGCCGACGCCTGCAAGCCGTCGGACTACTCGCAGTTGTTCAAGAAGGCGTGCCCGAGGGCGTCCAGCTACGCGTACGACGACGCCGACTCCATATTCACGTGCGGCGGCGGCGGCAGAAACACCTGCACCTACACCATCACCTTCTGCCCCAGCACGACCAGGTATATATCTACACCATCACCTTCTGCTCCGGCAGGCGTTCAGCAAGAGCCCAGTGTGTGTTCCAGTTGTTATCTTGATCTCGTTAGTGTTCCAGTCCAGTGTTTTCTTTTAAGATAGTGTTCCATATTGGTTCTTTTTTTTTTTTTTTTTGCGGAAAGTGTTCCATATTGGTTCTTGTTGTGAGTGTTCCAGTAGTCCTTGATCTCGATTCGTTAGTGTTCCAGTAGTTCTTGATGATCTCGTTAGTGTTCCAGTCTAGTGGTTTTTCTTTTGAAAGATAGTCTTCCAGTGGTTCCAGTCCAGTAGTTCTTGATGTCGTTGTCCCGTCTTCCAGTCCAGTAGTTCTTCCTGATGATGGATGTCGTTGTCTCCCGTTGTCCGTCCTACGCGACAAACAGGAAAAAAAAAACTGTACTAGCTTGCAAGAAAATAGTTTTCTTCTACTTTTCTTTACTTAATTTGCTCGTGATATTGAAACATATATATAAAACATATATGTCTGTATGAAAGTTTCTATGATTTTTAATCCAGTAAAGAACTATAATGATATAGTATATAGTAAATACTAGAAATTAAAGTTGTATTGTAGCATTGTATATATACTTACATGTCATTTTTGCCCCATTCGGCACAAGTTCGTCGGCTAAAATGTGGCCCGGACTGTACACCGCGCATGATCCTAGTCATATCCCAAAATATTTGTACCGGGCCATGTGTCTAGGATCGTACTAAAAAAACATGTGTGACCTACCCTCAAATAGCACAGTCAACTCACAACTCTACTTTTGTACTCGTACTATATAATAATATCCGAACTAATTAATAATGAATTTACCTTTTCTTTTGCGACTTTCGTGAGTGCATGCAGCGCCAAGCCCTCCACCAGCAACCCCTACTCGCAGCCACCGGGGGCGGGGAACCTGCCGCACCTCGACGGCACCACCACGCCATACACCGGCGGCAGCCAGGTCGGCGACGGTGCTTCACCGGCCGCTTCGTCACCGTCGCGCATCGCCCTTGTCGTCGCAGTCTTGACTCTGGTGACAGCCGCCTTGGGTGCGCTCGCAAAATTCTTGGGTCTCTTCAAGCTTTGCTTCAGCTAAGCCAAGGTGCAGGGCGCGAATGGCGAGACACACTGCTGTAGAAGCAGCAGAGCAAAAGGTTAGAGATATGATGTAAGGTGGCGCCGTACGTGTTGCTAATGACGTACTATTGTTGTACAAGGTATATGGTTTGATCTTTGTGATAAACACCGCTCTCTTCGATCCTTATGAACTTGAGTCTCAGTTTCATTTGATTTATTTCACTAGTGAGACACTATACGCGCCTTTTATGTATCTTTATAAAGAATAAGTACCTCCTTCAAGTGCCCTGCGGCTATGGTAGTCAATTTTTCCTTCTGCTTTGCTCAACAAGGCCATATCTGCTAACTCTTTGGTCTTCTTATCATCTCCCTATAAAACTTCATATAACATATAGTATTAAGGGTGATAACGTTCCATGCACTGGATGTGCCACATTCAGGAACCCCTTGTAGGTAAGAGTTCTTTATATACATGCAGAGGTTTGTTTGACTGGTTCATATAGTAGCTAACTTAAGACACCATGCTAATACCTCTGTACATGGATGAAGGGTAAAGTTAAAGGGTAAAGTTAAATTTACTCCCAGGAGCATATGCTCCCACGCTGTGTTCAGTTGGATCTGCACAGAGATGTACACAAATACACATCTTGGTGCGAATCTGCACTAAGACATCTCAGTGCAGATCCAACGGACCACAGTGTGGGAGCATGTGCTCTTGGGATGAAGGCAGTATAGTATTCTACGGGACATACTTCAGACAAAAGGACTAACTGCCTTTAATTTCTAACCAACGGCTCCCACGGCGGTCCAACGTATGCAAAAAGTTTAGTTGTCATATCGCACTGGCTGTAGACCTGTGGTCATGGGAAACGCTGGTAATTGCAGCAGGTGTAGCTGTGTCATTGCTGCAAGAACGAAGCTACACATTTGACCTAACTGCCATGTATGTGGTTTTGTAGAGCCGCAGTACAGGCTTTGATGATCAAAAACCTTTTTTTTGTTCCATCTCGATCACTGTGGCTGCATAATGGCAATTGTTAGTCATATAGGCATGTTTACCAAATGTAAACGCAATGCAAATGTTTCAGTTTACTTACATCAGTGTATCCTCATGAGCATGTTGGTCCATCTGATGAGCAGAGCGTTTGGCAGGCACGATCTGGTTCTATAATAGCTTAATTTGAAGAAAAAAACATATCAATTCAGAGGTGTATGTGGGTATAGCAGATGTTTCGTATAAACACACTGCAGTTGTAGCTATAATGTAGCATTGGTTGGGCAAATAGCTAGCCTTTAATTCTATCCGTTCTATCTATTCAGCAGCGAGAATAGAGAACCTCTGCAGAAAGGCAACAAAAGAGATTTCCCTAGGACGGTAGGACCAGCACTTGTTCCAGAGCACTTTGGGTTTACTGCACTTGTATGCGTCTCCAACTTGTCTAGTTCCTCTCCTGCAGGAAAGTCACATCGCAGGGTAGATACTACCATGATTCATTAGGCACGACACTTTTGATTCCTGTTGTGAGACTGTGATAATATAATTTTTAGACCGCATAATGGAGAAAAGAGAGTGATTAGTAATTAAAGGTGTGTAAGCACTAAATCTACGAATGCATTATGTAGAGGAAACTGACGTACTACATATAGATGACATGTGGATACCAAACATGGCGATCTTATTGACTATGAATTCTATATGTTGGCGGTCCCTTCCTGGGATGGGTCAGGACCGTACCATGTTGATGCTGCTAGGAAACCTCCAGCACTGGTTAATTTACAGAAATTGCTAGGACTATTTTTGTCAGATGGTACACTGGGAGGTACTATATGATATATGAAATTTCTTTTTATATATATGGTTCTATATTATTGTCCAACGGCCTCATCAGGAAGCTGAGGTACATTACGTAAAAGGAGAAGAGGAAAAAAAAAAAAAAAGGAAAGTGTTGATAGCCTGTGTGCTACTCTGTACTACAGTTAATAGGTACATATATTGTAGCTTCAGTATTAGTGTAATCAATACCTTGAAATAATAAGCGAGTTGCTAATGCAACAAAGAGCAAGACCACAGGTTCTTTTTCAGCCATATGCATATATTTTTCTTCCTCGAAGGGCTCTGCCTGCTGATCCCAAAGGGCGACAACTGTGTCCTAGCTGGTTTAGAGAAATGGGACATACTATACCAAGTTAACAGGGCACGTATTGAAACTGAGCTGGATACATACTTGCCATTAGTTGTGTACACATTTCTCAGTGGCTTGACACCTTCTGCTGTTGGCTGCCTCTCTATGTGTGAGTGCATCTGGTTTACCAGGAAAAGCATGCATTGTTGTATAGACTAAATAAATATACAGAAGCACGTAACAAATATGCTGGATGGTAAACACGGTACTGAATCACGTAGCATAGTTAATATAAGATCAAAGAAAATTTCTTTTATATGGGAGTACTTTTTCCTCATGAAAATATATAAGATGATGCGACCAAAAGAAATGCTAGGTAGAGAGCATTGTACATTTTTTTGAGCAAAACAGAAGGGGCGAACCCCTACTGTGAGATTTATTGATGTTAAAATATTACAAAAAAAGAGTAACAAGGGAGGGACAAGGAGGATTCAAGATGCAAAGGAGATAAAGAAGATTTAAGGAAACTAAGAAGATTAAACTACCAGCTGTTACAACGGCACATGTATTTCATATGCTAATTTTTAAACAGTTTCAGACTACATACATAATCATTATAAATGTTCTTTGCAATCATCTAGAGGTCCAAGACATGAGCTGGAAATAAAAAAGGATGGGCAACTTTTTCATGCTGACAAGTCTGCAACCGACGCCTACCTTCCGAAAGCTTTCAGAACACCATCTGTGCTTCTTGAAATCATAGGAAAGAACATTTACAGGTTGCGAACGTTTCAGCTGTCCAAATCATTCCAGAATTTTCTGTAAATCAATGCATCTGCAAGCCGAAGAATACAGATATAAGTGTTCAACCTAGTGGAACCAATAAGCAAAATCAATTGCAAAGGTTCAGCTAAAAGGAAACAGAAATAAGAGGCCAATATGGTAACACTACCATACGAAGTCTTCCAGCTTAGTAGTCACAAAACGGAGTCAAAGACATCGATTCTCAACCGAGAAACATCGTCCCCAAGCAGGGTACGCAGGATTATTTTCGTCCCTGCCTTGTAAAAAAACTTTTGCTATTAAACTGCCTGAGATTCGGTATGCACAGATCATCAATTAAAGCTGGCCTCAATCTTGCTGCAATTAAAAACGCACGATCTTGTTGTATGTATTAAACCACCAATCAGCATTGGTACAACATGGAAAACAATACTATGTTACAATGACCAAACTAAACCCTTTAAGAGCACCCGACAGCTCAAGAGCAAGACGCCAGAGATAGAATTACAGCTTCACTTTATTGAACAGAATCTCTTGATGCACAGAACAACTTTATCTGAGACAAACAATGTCATACTCCGCTACCAGTTTCAGAACATGAAGGGATTATCAAGAACCACAAGTAGGGTGTAGGAAAATTGCATCATGACACCCAGGCCAGCTGCAGGACTCTTGTTTACCAGGCAGTACTCTTTTAACAACAGATATCACTACATTGGTAAATTCACTGAGTACAAAACAAGGAAGAATAGCTGCAACTAGTGCTCTAAGCGGGACCCGCCAGGGATGTTTGTTGGACCATGCTTCCATCACAACCCGGAAATATGCTGGGATTAATGACACTAACAACAGCAAAAGAAAACAAATGTAGAGAATCAGTAGTTGCACCAGTCTCTCGAGCTCTTTTGGGGGTCCAATGCTAACCGTAAGAGACGCTCCTAAATGTTGTAAACATATCCATAACTGCTAAGAAAATCATGGCAGCAGAGATGAAGAGGCAGAAGCGGCGACTTCTTATGGGTGTAGTTGCTAGATTGGCATGTACAAGGAGGCATGTTGCAACTGCGGAGTAACAAAATGACATGCTATTTGCTTCAACGTAACTCAGGAAAGGAGACTCCCCATCAAAAAGTGACATGCCCGCATTCTTGTCTTTTGTAATGTAGTCGCCAGGTGGAGTGAAAGCAGCAGCAAATGAACCAGCTGCAATAAGCATAGAGAGACATAACATGCTCTGGGACATATCAGAGTATCTGCTAGATTCCTTATCGTCTTCCAAGCAATGATTATATCTCAGATTTCTAGCAACGGATGTACTGGAATAAGCTTCACATAGAAATAAGGAAAAGCCCACGTAAGCATTCAAGAACTAAATAGAAGGAAATAATATTATGAGACCAAAAAGGGAAAAAAAGAGAAATTTTGAAAGTGCATGATGTAGGGTCATACCGTTGAGAATGAATAGTTATGGGTAACTTCATTCCAGGCAACATCCAGAGGAGTTAATCCCTTATGGTTAATAATACCAAGATTCATCCTAAAATCCATCGTAAGAAGAAAGAAGCTCAATACATGCCCATGCTTTACAGCCAGATGTAGTGGTGTGTTTCCTTCACTGTCGCCCGCATTCATTATACTTTTGAACTTAGGGTTCCTGCAGATGTACCACATTACCTTAATCCACCCCAATTCGACGGCACAATGCAAAATATTTCTCTGTTTCTTGTCAACCAACTCATTGCAGCCTAGGCATATCTCCATGATCTTGCGGAAAGTTTCTGAGTAACCAGCTATAGCAGCATAGTGCACAGGATACAGACCATCATCATCTGGAATGTAAGCAAGCAAGCTGTTGACCAGGAAAAGTTTGACCACTCCAGTCTTCCCAGATGCTGCTGCATAGTGAAGGGCAGTTCTTCCAGATCTGTCAGCCATTTGCGCAAGTGTTGGCTCCCATTGTTGCAGGGACAATCACATTTCTTGAGCTAAGGAAAACAAAAGATTACCACTACAGTAAAAGAGAACACTTACATTGTGCTTAAAATAGAGGCAGAAGACACAAAATACTACCAAGTCTACAAATGCATTTTCTATTTCTATAAGAAAATACTACACCAGTCTCAATACTAGACATCTGATTTTGTATATGACATTAGCACAAAAAATTAAAGATAAAATAAAGTATATATAACAAACACAAAACTGATATGGCGTGTAGCGAATGTGTAGGAAAGAATTCATGGTACCGTACCATTTCTAGCAAAAACCGCAGCGTGAAGTGCAGTTCGTCCATCTGGTCTAGCATAGCTCGCCGGCGATTTCACAGTACCATCACGAGATTCACTTATCAAGATGTCAACTATGTCAGCCCGGTTGGACACAACCGCATGTACAGTGGGGACACGCCTTGCCCATCAACCACCGCAGCAAGGCCTGTGACCCTCGACACGAGCTTCCGCAAGACGGATGCATGGCCATTCCTAACAGCCTCATGGACTGCCGTTGCCCCACTGGAATTCCATGCCCTGAGTACATACTCAGTCACTCGTTGGGTGGAAGCACGCTGGATGAGGTAATCCACCACATCCACATGCCCAACCCTTGACGCGCAAATCAGAGGCGTGTCGAGCAGATTATTCCTTGCCTTGATGAGTAATATGTCCTGATCACAGATCATCTCGACAAGCTTCATGCACCCATGGCGGGCTGCGATATGGAGCGCAGAGCTGCCCGCTCCCGTGCGCCATCTAGGCATGCACATTTTGTTGATGTGGATAGGATTTGTGCTAGGAGGTCTGCATCGCCAGTAGAGACAGCTTTGAGCAATTGGGGGTTCATTGTGCGTGGCTTGTGCATCGGACAGCCTAAACTGTGCATTAGGCACAGTTAAGTACATGTACACAGCGAAGGGTAGGTGCAGTGGTTTAAATTTAAATGTATAATACATAAAAGGAGGGACCATCTTCTGCTTTTATGCAACTTCCAAGCAATTCCCTACTTTGGTAGTATAACTAGAACAAAGCATCTAACAGCAACCACCCGCACCTGACTAGATTGGTCAGGACAGATAACAAAGTTATGCTAACAATTGTCTAGTGTGCTCAGTGGGAGACTGGGGTTGACTCAACCAAACTAGCTGTGATGTTTTGATAGTCTTCCCTTTTAACATTTTTTATAAGTAGCTGTAGATTGTTTTTTATTTCTCTAGGAATTGGGATGCAGCAACGGCAGCCTGAGGCCTAAACCTGCTACTGAGTGTGCTTGCTTTGCTTGCTCACTCTGCATGATGTACAAAATATATTTAATTTCCTACAGGATATATAGGAAATTCAAGAGTACATGCCAAGAAACTATTGTCCCATTGCGCAATGTCTATAGCTTGTGTCTATAAAGTTTGGGATGAGCAACAAAAACTCTTGCCTCTACTGGAGCCGCTGCATTCCAGTACATTTGGTGAGGCACTTTTTTTTGTTTTATCTGACTGATCTAATTTATCAAAGGATGGTATGTGCACCTGGTCGGCCTAATCCTGGAAGGCTTAGTAGACCGTTACAGTCAATGGATCGGATTTGCGGCCATTTACCTAAGAAGTTGAAAATGCAAAAAACACGTCGCACGTCGCTCTTTTAATTTTAGAGTTATGCTGCCCCTTTCATTGAATAGCCAACAAGGGCATGAAAAGTTAAGGGTCAATGCAAGGTGTGCTGAACCGAAAAGAAAAATGCATACTACAAACACAATACATTTCAAAGCCTCTACTGAAGATAATTCAAACTCTCATGCATACATATGCAGATCTATCCATTTCTATCACCTGACGAAGGGGGTGAATGAGGGATGGGCAAGAGAACATGTACCTTGCGTTGGGGTCCTACGCGGCCAGGTCGACCGAAGTGGGGCGCCGGTTGTCCTGTCCTTGTCGCTTCTCTAGGACTTGGGATGCAGCACCACGAGCCTGAGGCCTAAATCTGCCATTGAGTGTGCTTGCTTTGCTTGTTCAGACTGGATGATGTACATAATATATTTATTTTCCTACAGGATATATAGGAAATTCAAGAAACACATGCAAAGAAACTATTGTCCCATTGCGCAATATCTATAGCTTGTGTCTATAGAGTTTTGGGTGAGCAACAAAAAAACTCTTGCCTCTGCTAGAGCCGCTGCATTCCAGTACATTTGGGGAGGCCACATTGCTTTTTATTTATTTATTTTATTTTTTTGATCCGACCGATCCAATTTATCAAAGGATGGTATGTCCAGTTGTCCACCTGATCAGTGTAATCCTGGTAGGCTTGGATCGGATTTGTGGCCAACTGGCCATTTATCTAAGAGATGAAAATACAAATAGCACGTCGCTCATCGCTCTTTTAAATGGAGACTTATTTTGCCTCTTTCATATTAGATGGAAACCGGACCATCAAGAAACTTGGAAACTTTGAATCTGAGCCACAAGATGTTGATTCAAGGGGTGTAGGGGATTAGGTAATTTTGTGCTTAACCGCCCGCTCTTAATCACACTTTTGCAAATCCTCCTCCAACTCCCCACATGCGCCCGCTTGGATCAACATCATATGGCCTAGATTCAAAGTTGCACAGGTGGTCCGGTTTGCCCTCGTTGAGTTGAATAGCCCACGATGGCATGAAAAATTAAGGGTCGATGAGGTGTGATGAACCGAAAAGAAAAAATGCACAAAAAACACAATAAGTACATTTCAAAGCCTTTACTGAAGCTATTTCGAATTGTCATACATACACAGATCTATCCATTTGAATCGCCTAACGAAGGAGGAGGGATGGCAAGAGAAAATGTACCTTGCGTTGGGGTCCTAAGCGGCCTGGTCGACGGAAGCAGGGCGCCGGTGGTCCTGTCCTAGTCGCTTCCCGCCGGTGCGGGAGGTAGCGGTAAGCGGAGTTAGCCGCGCCGCCGCCCGCCGCTGCGACCCATCCCGCCAAAACGGGAACAAGGGAACCGGGGCCAGCGTCGACGGAGGAAGAAGGATACCCCCGGTTCGTCGTCAGGCTCGTCTGGAAGACAAGCTGCCATGGGAGTCGCCGCCGCCGCCGCCGCCGCCGCCGCCATTGCCGTCTGATTCAGAATCCTAGCAAGCAAGCCAAGAGAAAGAAGAATGAGGGAGAAGTGAGAAGTGGGCCGTGGGCCTGTGGGCATACAGCCGGCGGCACCATGTCATGAATCGTGGGCCGTGGGCCTGTGGGCATACAGCCGGCGGCACCATGGCATGAATTGGGTGCAAATGGGCTACACAAATTTCATGGGCTGGGGCGAACTTCCCTAGGTGCCCAGCTGTTGAAAAGAAAACGGTGGGCTAAATACAGCCCGAGGCGCCGAGCCCATAGCCATTTGCTACCTCTCTCTTCCTCCCACACACGCACGCACTTCACTTTTTTTTATGAATGATCTCTATAACTTGGTTCAGAACTGTGATTCGATTACAACTGATGTAATTCCTCAGCAGGTGTATACGTTGTGAAACGGCAACGCCAAGAACATTATACTATAATACCAGTATCCGTACGAACTGATGAAATGGAGTTATATACCAAGTAAACATAAAAATGCATGAAAAGAAGCCAAATTGAGTTAAACTAAGTCGAACTCCTGGGAAGCTGCTGCTAGCTCTTTCTTTGCGTGCAACAAACTAATGGTTGGAACCTAACTGCAGTATTTTGTAGCTTTTATTTTAGGCAAAGTTACAATCACGTACGTAATGTTAGTAGTGCAGGCAAAAGTGGTTAAAGTATCGAGCACATAATCATACCAACCAATGGAGGGATCCGATCCGATCATTATACATTATGTATGCTTTGCGTTAATCCAAAGAATAATATACCCATAATCATTAATTAAATCAACAAAGCCGGACTTTCGTGAAACCACATCGCTATTTTTGTTCTGATGACAAACCGAAGGATCTATAAAAGGATGGCTGCCTAATCCTAGAAGATTATAGACCGCTACACAGTTAATTGGAGTACACCATTGCAAAGAGCCAAGACATATGAAATAGAGTTTTGGTTCACCCAAATCGGAGTCCAGACAACAAAGTTACGTCTTTCGGAAGATTGCAAATGGGCCTCCAGAGCAGTCTGGAGTAATTTGGGCATATCTCTCTCATCCGGTGTAATACCTGTTTTTAAGAACAAAACAAGATATACACCATATGTGAGTTCTAGGAGTCAATTCCCACATATAGCTACAAGTAAAGGGTAGTATCGGTAAACAATGCTTAATAAAACGTATAAAGTACTAAAGAGATATACCCTTAGGTAGCAATCGGAAAGATAACTCCGATCTTCGATAAGGACTCCACTCCACCGGATCAAACCGACCGGTTGATCACAAGCCTAAACTTCTCCCGAGGTGGTAGGAATAGCAAGAATGAGTCCATGTCGAACTCCGCAAGTATAACAAGTATAATCTCATAACCACATGATCAAGTGAAACCGAATGATGAATTGCAAATAAATAATTTAAATGAACATATAAAATTTCTTGAGTTTTCCAGCCGCTCGTGTCCGTGAGCACGGACGATATATCGATTTAACTCGCGAGAGGTGTACACTTTCCGTGAGTCGTGTTGCCCATATGCCCGGGTTTGCAACTCCCAAAACTCTTCCAAGGAGAGCGGGCAGGGTTCACTATGAAGCCTTTCAAAGGTTCGTCTAACAAGTTAGGGCCGCTAAGGTTTCGAGCTCGCGAATGTAGAATTCCCCTTCTAGATGGCACAATGACGCGCGGCCTATACACATTTAGAGGAGCCATCTACACCCGACCCGGACACACCCCTCTTGCGCCAAGAAGGTAACCTCTAACAAGCTAGAAAAATTACTCATACCGAGCTAAAGCCGAGCCATATAGCCCTCACAGTCGTACTGTAAATCCCAGCTTTTGCCGAAGGATAACATTCATCTTTTATGTTTATCACATATTCATTAGTCAAACTTACTAGACCATGGTCACATAAAGAAAACCCAAGCTATACTTGCCTCAAATTCAGATCCTTCTTCAAGTCCAAACCTCTGTAGTACTGCTTCTTGATATTCACTTCTTCTTGACCATCAACTTCCAAAACACCAACACAAAGCTCACCGACTGGACACGATCATAGGACACCACACAAGCATCCGAGCAATCATACACGAAGCAACCAATAGAACTATATTAGAACAGTACACCAATCACAATAAAACAAGAATGAAAAGTTTGCAAAACAACTCTAATTGTTGCTATGATCACATAGACGTCAAGTTCACCGAAAACGGAGCTAAGACGGCGAAGATATGAATTTTCCATGTTTTTCTTATGAACTAATAATGCATTAAAATATGAGCTCGAAATCTAAAAGCTACAAACCCGAACAACAGTAGCACTAACACGTAGATTATGAACTAACGAATCCAACGCAATTCGAATGGACCAAAACGGAGTTAAAACGGAGATTTTATGACACTACGTGAAAATGTCACTGTAGGAGCGCTTGCCTATTTGTAGTAGGGGCGGCTCGTGATGGAGCCGCCCCTACGGTGGCCGGGCGGGAGCCGGCCGGCCGCATCACCCGCCCGCCACTTTTAACGCATTGTAGGGGCGGGCCGGTGATCCAGCCGCCCTTACTACGAGCCGAGGGGCGGGCCGGGTGATCCGCCCCTACCGTGGTCTCGTAGCAATAAGTGACGTGCCCACCCTTCTTCCTCCCCGAGCCACTCACTCCAACTCGAAAAAAAAAGGCTTGGGAGGCCTTGGGCACCTCCTAATTTTGCTCTAGGAAGGAGGGGAGGTTTTCAACTCAATTCCTTTGGTGGAAAGCTTGTTTAAGGTAAGGGAATGCCATTCCCACCCTCTAATCCAAATTTCATTGGTTGATTAGTGAGCAATTTGCATTCTTGTTTTCTCTCTCTTTAATGGTGCTTGAGCCATGTATTGCCCAAATTGGAGCTTATCTTTGATGGTACTAGTGTTGATTAGGTGGAGACATGACCTTGCACCCTCTATTTGATGATATAGCTTGATTTTAGTGGTCATTAATTGTAGTTTTGATGTAGTGCATGTTCTAGATCTAAGGTGGTCTTTTTTTTATATCATGACATTATTGGAATGTGTGGTTGGCATATGAGTACTTGTTGGTAAACTAATAGTTGTTGCTAATTGTTAGCTAATAATGGTAGATAATAATTGTTGCAAAAAATAATTGTTGCTAATTAAAATTGTTGCTAATAATAATTATTGTTACTAATAATTGTGCCTAATTATTGTTCCCGCAAATATTTCCCAACACAGTTGATGCTAATAATTGTTGCTAATAATAGTAGGTAATAATTGTGTTACTAATAATTATTTGGCACTATTTGGAATTATTTGGCATTATTTGGAATTATTTGGCACTATTACTAATAAGTGTGTTACTAATAATTATTTGGCACTATTTAGAATTATTTGGCATTATTTGGAATTATTTGGCACTATTACTAATAAGTGTGTTACTAATAATTATTTGGCACTATTTGGAATTATTTGGCACTATTTGGAATTATTGGAATGTTACTAATAAGTGTGTTACTAATATTATTTAATCTACATTCATAATTCTTTTTAAGGATGGAGGACGGGGCTACTTGGATGTATTGTTGGCCAAGGATTTCGAATGGCTTTTTCGATGAGGTGGACAAGTTTGTTGAAGCCGCGGTGAATCATGCAAGGCAATCGGGGGCTAATCGTTCAATTCTTTGTCCCCGCAAAGATTGCAACAACGAAATGGCAACTTATGATGGGGACGTGATCAGATCACATCTCGGTTAGGCGAGGATTTGTTTCGGACTACACGGTATGGGTTCACCATGGTGAAGTAATGGTGGATGACGGCAACGAATGGCACGATGCCGTTGACGACCAGTTGCCCGCCGACGATCGGTGTGGGTTTAACGTGTGGATGCAAGATGATTTGGCCAATGAACGGGCACGTGGTGATGATGGCGGTGGTGTCGACAATGATGATGGCGGAGCGGTGATGAGGGTGATGCAGAAAACTTTGACCACTTAGAGCAAATGCTTCGGGACTTTGGGCCGTAAATACTACGGACGAAGAAGGGTCTAGAAAACCTTGAGCGGGTGAAAGCGTCGTCGAGGGCGGCGTGTATGGTGTTGATAAGGGCTGCCCAAAACGGTGGACACTTGCTACGTTTTGTGCTCGAGCTACTACTCCCGAAGGCTAAGTACGGGCCGGTCGGATCGGCTTCGATGATCTCGTTGCATCTTCGTCATCCGTGCCGCCTTTGCCAAACCTAGTTCCCTCCAACACATACCATGCGAAAAAGGTCATAAATCCATTGACAATGGGTGTTGAAAAGATCGATGCATGCCCCAACCATTGTATCCTTTTTCGCGGTAAAACGTTCGGAGGCCGGATAAATGTCCTCGTTGTGGGGCAAGTCGGTACAAGGACAATGACGTTTGGTGGCGGAGAAGCCATCACCGGGAACAAGAGGAGTAAGAAGGGTTCCAAAAAGGCGGTACCACAATCTCAACCTCCAGAGGACACCCCATTAGGCAATGACGCAAGAAAGAGGAAAATTCCGCCTTGGTAATGTGGTACCGCCGGTGCCCGACCGGTTGAGGCGTATCTTCCTAAACCCTAAGGAAGCCGCGCTCATGACATGGTGGTACGATGAGCGCCCGGTCGATGACGATGTGATTGCACACCCGGCCGATGGCGATCGGGGCGGGACTTCGATAGAAACAACCCGGATTTCGGTGATGACCCAAGGAATGTACGGTTCGCCTTGAGCACGGATGGAATGAATCCCTTCAACGAGAGGACTAGCAAACACGATTCGGCCGGTGATCCCGACGATGTACAACATCCCGACGTGGTTGTGTATGAAGAGAAAGTACCTTTTCCTCACCGTTCTTGTTTCGGCCCACAAGAACCAGGCTTTGATATGGACGTGTTCCTCGAGCCCGTGATGGAAGAATTCGAGAAACTATGGAGGACCGGGGAGCTGATGTACGATGCGTTCAAAAAGGAGACCTTCACATTAAGAGCAATAATATTTGTGACCATCAACGACCACCCTGCGTTGTATGCCTTGTCCGGACAAGTTCAAAGGTAAGACAGATGCCTAGTCATGTCGGATGATACTAAATGGGTGTTCCTAGATGGATCCAAGAAGGTTGTTTACATCGGGAACCGTCGCTTCCTAAAGCAAGGTCACAAGTACCGCAGCAAGCTGTACTTAAAGTACTTCGGCGACATCGAAGAGGATGAAGACCAGCCTCCGGTGAGACGTCATGATGGAAAATATGTGTTCCAAATGGTGAAAAACATAAGCGTCGTCTATGGAAAGAAGAAAATAGATGGGACGCCCGAGAGATTTAAGCATACCTCCTATCGAAGGCGTGCCTTTTAAGAAAAGTCAATCTTCTTTCGTATCTTAAATCGGCTCGAATTGGAGGTCCCCCATGCCATTGATGCTATGCACGTGCGTAAGAATGTCTTTGAGAGTCTCATCGCTACCTTGATGGACACGGCCAAGTCAAAGGATAGTCTCAGAGCACGGAGGGACATGGAGCAGCTAAAGGTTATGCCAGAGCTTCACCCGATACATGACCCAAAACTGGAAAATACACCATCAATCGGGCTAGCTTCAACCTAGAACGGGAAGAGAGGAGAGGTATATGCACTTACGTGAAGGGGACCAAAGTCCCAACCTGGGTTTTCGGCAAACCCGAAGAAGTTAGTGTCGATGAAGGACCTGTCATTTGAAAACCGCAAGGCTCACGATTGTCATATGATGCGACGGTGTTCCTACCAATCGCAATAAGGGCTATCAAGCCGAGTTCTTGAAGATGGCTATCACCCGCATGTGCTACTTCGGGTCCCGGGATAACGCGAGAAGAAGATTAGCAAGAACGAGCTGAATGACCTACATGATTTCGTCGTGGAGACCCAGGCCCAACTAGAGATGTGTTTACCTCCCGCTTTCTTCGACACAATGGTACATCTCATGATTCACATGGTTCATCGAGATACGGCGTTGGGCCCTTGCTACTTGCATGAAATGTGGGCGTACGAGCGGTTCATGTCGGTTCTAAGCCGATACGTGCATAATCGTGCTTACCCGAGAGGGCTCCATGATAGAGGGCTACACTAATGAAGAAGTCATCGAGTCTTTGTCAAGAGTACCTAAAAGTACGAGAGAGGGATTGGTATTCCCGATTCTCGCTACAAGAATAGGTGGCCGGGAAGGGCACAAATGGTAGGAAAGTCTTCATCGATGAAGATTACCAAGAAGTGAGTCGGGCGCACTACGCTGTCTTGGCGGGCTCAAAACGATGGATCCCTACATTAGTGAACACTTGGAGATCATCTCATCGGAGTCACACGGTCGTAGAGGTGACTGGGTCATGAAACAACACGGAACAACGCGTAACTTCATGGTTGAAGGACAAGAACATACGGCTGGAGAAACCAAAGACTCCATTACCATCGTAAGCTAGCGGCGGGGCCATCAAGACGGGTGACATCTTGGAGTTCGTATGAGATCAACGGGTACACATTCTATACCCACACAAAGGATAGCAAAAGTGTGAACCAAAACAAACGGTGTTCGAGTAGTGGCTATCGGCGGGGGCAAAAGGTCGACTACTTTGGCATAATTGAGGAAATATGGGAACTTGACTATGGGATTGAGGAACTAAATGTGGCCCTATTTCGATGTCGCTGGCTCAATAAAACGAAATCGGTGAAATTGGATTGAGGGTCGTGGACCTCGAGAACATAGGCTTCAATGATGATCCATGGGTGCTCGCTTCACATGTTATGCAAGTTTTCTTTATGACCGACCCGCTCAAAGTATACAACCCCCAAAGAAGAAACCTAAGCATGTGGTTATCCCCGGAAAACAACACATTATCGGAGTGGATGGCGTCGAAGATGTTGATGCCTACAATAAGTTCGATGAAATGCCGCTTTTCACAAGCTTTACAAAAAAGATCAATGAAGTGGAAAAGAAACTACCCAAAAACATATTGCCATGGGCGGAACGAAAAGTGTCAAGTGGAAAACTGTCTCGGGGAGGACTAGTTATGATAAGCGTAATTACATTTATGTATGTGTGTGTGTGAGACTACATTTATGTATGTGTGTGTGAGAGACTATATTTATGTATGTGTCGACCATATTTATATGTGTACTACACTTTCGCAACGCTTCGTCGAATGCAAAAATGACCTTTGTATGAATTGTTCGTCTTGACGAGTGGATCAAACTTGATGTTCATGACTTTTCGAGGTGGGCCCGCCTAGGGGTCGAAAACCGCGTCTAGCCGCGAAAAACTGAAGTCTCAAAGTTTGAGTGGTCCAAACCATCCCAGATGAAAAGGTGACCATTGGAGAAAATGTGTATCTTGATGAGTGGATCAAACTTTCTGTTCATCACTTTTGCATCGAGGCCATCTATGGTCCGGTCAACGTGTATTTTCCGAAAAAACGAGAGGTTTGACTTGGTCAACCTAGGTCAAACGAGGTACCAAATGACCTCAAATGAAAAACATTTGAATACAAGATAGTTTTGTCTCATCAAGATACATATTTCATACATAGAACACTTTTGCATTTGAAAAATTTTTAGTAAACTCTTCTCACGGGGTTTGAAAATCCAAGGCGAGACTTGGTCAACCCTAGTCAAACGAGGTACCAAATGACCTCAAATGAAAAACTTTTGAATACAAGATAGTTTTATCTCATCAAGATACATATTTCATAGATAGACTATTTTTGCATTTGAGGAAGTGTTGGTAAACTCTAGTCACAAATTCTTGAATCCCACACGAGACTTAATGAAACTTCATGCGGGACGAGTGGATTTAGAACTACACTTTCGCAACGCTTCGTCGAATGCAAAAATGACCTTTGTATGAATTGTTTGTCTTGACGAGTGGATCAAACTTGATGTTCGTGACTTTTCGAGGTGGGCCCGCCTAGGGGGTCGAAAACCGCGTCTAGCCGCGAAAAACCGAAGTTTCAAAGTTTGAGAGGTCCGAACAATCCCGTATGAAAAGGTGACCATTGGAAAAAATATGTATCTTGATGAGTGGATCAAACTTGCTGTTCATCACTTTTGCATCGAGGCCATCTAGGGTCCGGTCAACGTGTATTTTCCGAAAAAACAGAGGTTTGACTTGGTCAACCTAGGTCAAACGAGGTACCAAATGACCTCAAATGAAAAATTTTGAATACAAGATAGTTTTGTCTCATCAAGATACATATTTCATACATAGAACACTTTTGCATTTGAAAAAGTTTTAGTAAACTCTTCTCACGGGGTTTGTAAATCGGCGAGACTTGGTCAACCCTAGTCAAACGAGGTACCAAATGACCTCAAATGAAAAACTTTTGAATACAAGATAGTTTTATCTCATCAAGATACATATTTCATAGATAGACCATTTTTGCATTTGAGGAAGTGTTGGTAAACTCTAGTCACAAATTCTTGAATCCCACACGAGACTTAATGAAACTTCATGCGGGACGAGTGGATTTAGAACTACACTTTCGCAACGCTTCGTCGAATGCAAAAATAACCTTTGTACGAATTGTTCGTCTTGACGAGTGGATCAAACTTGATGTTCATGACTTTTCGAGGTGGGCCCGTCTAGGGGGTCGAAAACCCGCGTCTAGCCGCATGAAAAACCGAAGTTTCAAAGTTTGAGAGGTCCGAACAATCCCGGATGAAAAGGTGACCATTGGAGAAAATATGTATCTTGATGAGTGGATCAAACTTGCTTGTTTATCACTTTTGCATCGAGGCCGTCTAGGATCCCAAAAACACGGTCAAAGTGCCATTTTTTTAAAAAAAACCATAATTCAATTTTTTTAATTCAAAACTTTTTCTTTTTCTTTTTACTAAATTTTTTAATTGAATTTAATATATATTGGTTTTTTAATATTTTTTGGAATTAATTTTCCTATTTTTTAAGTTAATACTGATTTTTTTTTGATTTTTATGAATTAATTAAAAAACAAAAAAAAGCACTGTAAGGGCGGTTCTATCTGGAACCGCCCTTACAGTGGAGCACCTAGTTTATAAGCGCGGGCGGCGCTGAGACGGCTAAGTGTTGGGCGAAATTTTCCTTCTCGACGCCGTCGCCGCCCGAAATTTCGCCAGCCGCCGCTCCTTCCCGCCCCACTTCCCGGAGCACTCCGCCACCTCCTCCCTTCCCGGAGCACTCCGCCGCTTCCTCCCCTTCCCCCCCTCCCTCACCTTCCCGAAGCACTCCGCCCCGGAAAGTACGCCGCCCGCCGCCGCCGGGTTAGGGTTTCGCCGCGGCGCCGCGCTTCCCCGCCCCGCCGCAGCCGACCTCCGCCGAGCCGGCCGGCGAGCTCCCCGGCCGGCCGGCACCGCATCCTCCGGATGCGCCGCGCGGGTTAGGGTTTGCGGCCGCCTTCTTCCCCGCGACGGAAGGCCGCCTCCGCCCCGCATCCGGCTTGGGTTCCGTTGCACAGTGCCCGTGCGCTCTCGACGGTGACCTCTCCTTCCGCGAGCCCGGTGACCGGCCTCTTCTTCCTCCGTCCCCGCGTCAAGAAGACCGCGCCCTCCCTACTCCCGCAAAGGTACACCCCTCCCTCTTTACGTGTTCATGGTCACTTGCAATGTTGAGCATCGGGAGGCGTGGATTCTTCCCGTGTTCATGGTCATTGGTATGATCCCCTCTCGCCCGATTCTTCACTTGTGTTCATGGTCACTCCGCAATGTTGATCTCGTTGCCTTCCTTTGATCTCGTTGCTCGTTGTTGAGCCCGAGGCCGTTAAGCGTGATGTTGAGCCCGAGAAATTTGGTTGTTGGAATGCCGCCTATGATGCTACTTGTTTTTGACACTATGCAAATGCCACGCCTATGATGCAAATTCGTGCTCACCGAGCATTTTCCACTTTGGATGTTTTTGACACTATGCAAATGCTTTGCCTATGATGCAAATTGAGTAAATTTGAGATGCATGGTTCTCAATTCAGTTAGTTAATAACCTTAATCGATGTATGGCTCCTTGGAGCATGTTGTAATGGTTAATTCTCATGCATCGATACATATGCTTTGTAATGGTTCCATTATCTCACTTTCGAGTTGATTGAATAATTTGGTGAAATTGGCCCTATTTCACAATCACAAGCAAACATGACAATGACACTTCGTTAACATTGGTTAGTTTGTGTTAAAAAAATAACCATTGGTTAGTCATGCTTGTTCGATGAAGTCTAAACTACTACTACTTCGGTTTCTATCGGTCTTACGTGGTTCCGCCTATTTGTTGGGCCGGGTCACGCTACTTGATAGTGGATCTTTACTCGGAGTCGAACTTATGTTTTTCGTAGTCCTTAATCGAGTCAATTGGGATGTCGAACTTCTGTGTTGTTTCACTTTGTGAGGCTAAGCTATTATGTCCTTATGCCCGAATTATTTACTCTATCTTGTTAACTCTGTCTACTATATCTTTGTTATGCCCGAACTTAAGCTGTTATATCTTGCTATCGGTGAGATAATGGAACCATTACAAAGCATATGCTTACCATATGCTATCGGTTTGCTATCGGTTGCTTGTAACATGCTTTGCTTACCTTTTCTTGCTTTTAACCGAAACTTCATGTTTTAACTGAAATAACATGATGAACAATGCCATAAATGTCCTATGCACTTACTTGTTCTAGTTTCGAACAATGCTTATGCCTTTCTTGCTATAACATTTGGGATGGCTTACTTGTCTACTATTGTGTAGTACTTATATGATGTCCACTTTTCTTGTCATTTGGACTAAAAGCGAGCATAATGCCACTCTCTGTCCACTTTGCGAGCATATGGTGAACTAAAAGCTGAACCATCTCTTGTCCACTTAACTCTCTACGTCCACTTTACTTTGCAATGATGAACAACTAGAAACTTCTAAGCCGAGGCGGTGGCATATATGCAATGATGGAACCCTACTTTTAAGGCGAGGCGGCGGCGATGATGATCAAATTGCCCCCTACTTTTATGCTACTACTACTACTACTCTACTACTACTCCTCCTCTCCTCTACTACTACTACTACTCTCTCTCGGCTATTACTACTACTCTACTACTACTCTTACTACTACTACTACTCTACTACTACTACTACTCTTACTACTACTACTACTCTCTACTACTACACTTGACTCTTTATATGGCTGGCTATTATATGCCACTCTACTGCTGTTTTTTTGCCATCTCTCCCCTCTCCTCTCCTCTCCTCTCTACTACTCGCTTTCTTTTAGCTTGTTTATATGCGATTAATGGTGCTACTTTAAACCCGAGGCATAAGCATGTGCAATGATGTTTTTTTGATGCTACTTTGAACCCGAGGCATAAGGCATGTGCAATGATGTTATTTTGATGCTACTTTAAACCCGAGGTATAAGGCATGTGCAATGATGTTAACTGAATTTTTTTGTATAATGAGGTATAATTACTCATCCCTTTGTTTTTTTTTTGCCATCTCTCCCCTCTCCTCTCCTCTCCTCTCCTCTCTACTACTACTACTCTCTACTGGCTGTTACTACTAATGTCCTCCTCTCCTCTACTCCTCTCCTCCACTCCTCTCCTCTACTACTACCACTACTCTCTACTGGCTGTTACTACTACTCTTACTACTACTACTACTCTACTACTACACTTGACTCTACTACTACTACTACTACTCTTACTACTACTACTCTCTACTACTACACTTGACTCTTTATATGGCTGGCTATTATATGCCACTCTACTGCTGTTTTTTTTTTGCCATCTCTCCCCTCTCTCTACTACTACTACTACTGTTTATATTGCAGATTGATGCCACTCTTCATGTTTATGCCATTGATGAGAGTTTTTATATACTGAGCACTTGCCTTATGCCAATGATGAGAGTTTTTATATACTGAGCACTTGCCTTATGCCAATGATGAGGGTTTTTATATTCTGAGTACTTTCCTTATGCCAATGATGAGGGTTTCTACTTGTACTACTTGGTTTTTTCCGGAGTTTATTGCCCGATGATACAAAAGGTGTAGTGAGGCAACATGACAGTCAAGTACCCATAGCTTCTCCCGGCCGTATGCTTCGGGTGGAAACTCGTCTCAAATGGAGTGCCATTAGAGTCTAGCCTCCACCGAAGTGTACGGCCTCGTAGTGCCAATGGGTTTTCTCTTTTCCTATTACCGGTTGTCATGTTAGTCTATGAACTATGATCACCGCGAGTGGTGGATGGCTCTATAAAGCAAAGCAACCCGCTAATTTGAGGGCACATGGGTTTGTACTTGTACTCCACCGGAAGCTCATATTCTTCTCTCCTCTCCTTTGTTTTGCCGATGATGAGATTGTCTAAGTCCATTCTTTGTATGGAATATGAGGCGATGATCGGGAACTTGTGAGCAACTTGGCATCGTTACCGGCCGCCCCTACAAGTGCCTTTTTCTCGTTTCTCGTTCTCTATTTTGATGCCTTGATGCTCCAAGTTCTTGATCAAATGAGGCTAGACATGTTTCGAGGCCTTTTTAAACCTTTCCCTCTCCACACTTCTCCTCCTTCCTCTCTCATCCTCTCTTCTTCTTCTTCTTCTTCTTCTTCTTCTTCTTCTTCTTCTTCTTCTACTACTACTACTACTACTACTACTACTACTACTACTACTACTACTACTACTACTACTACTACTACTAGTAGGACTACTAGGACTACTACTACTAGTACTGATACTAAAGCACACTTTATTCCTTGCCTCTGTTAGAACAAATCACGTGATGGCGGGGACAACAAGGAATGCAACCCCATCCGGCCCACGAAGAGCACCCTAGCCCTAGAGGGCCGGGAAACAACATTCCGCTTGGATACGATTATTTCGAACAACTGGCGTCGCAGAATCTAGAAATGCTTACTCAGGAGGACCTTGCCGAGGACCAAGTGGGAGAAGCAGTGGGAGAAGGAGAGGATGATGAAGGTTCTGGCGGGGACGATGGCTCATCCTCGGCATATGAAAGTCCCGAGGATCCTTTCCCCCAGAGAACCGGACATAAGCCAACGGCGGATGAGTTGGACAAGGACTTTGATCCAAACGACGAGGTCGACGAGGAGGTAGGGATATGAAAGTCCCTTAGTAAATCATAAAGTTTGGTAACGCTATGTTTTGCTTACCTCGCTAACACTTTGACCGTTGTTTATACGGGCTCCCTCCCCCACCTACGAAAGACGTCGTCGGCGTCCGGCACGTTTTGCCGAAAACGACGGAGTAGGGGACAAGAGGGCGAGAGGCAACATGCACGAGACTACCAATGTGGCCTCGCTCCGCAACCCGATGGCACAACCTCGGCCTCGACTAGCAAACAAAAGAGGACACGAGGGCCCGGAAGCCAAACCAATATCCAAGTGACAAAATGATCTATGTGATTCAAGAGGTCGGGGAAGAAGGGCGAGTCCTCAAGCCGAAGCCTTCGGATCAAAATACCGCAATGCGATTGGGGCACTCGTGAAAGACCATTGTAACCCGGCGAGTCCCTAATTGGAAAGACATCCCGAGAAGAGGAAAAGGACTCCCTATGGAAGCGTCTACGCTGAAAAATTTCGATTTTAGGATTCCGGAAGAGAAGCTAGTAGTAGTAAGGCGACGTGCTATGAAGACGATGGGAGAGTCCTTCCGACGGTGGAAGACTAAGCTGAACACGAGTACATCCAAAAGGGGTTAACTCCGTACCACAAGTATGGAAAAATAACTCCGCTATCCGGGGCGTTGCTCGTGGCCGAAAAGACTACGCCGGAAGCTTTGGCCCTAAGTGAAAAGAACCGCTTGAATGCGAAGAAGAACATACACCACCCTCGTCTAGGCCCCGGTGGCTATCTTTGGCAAGGAAGATGTGTTTCGTAAGATGGAAGCGAGATGCCATAGCTGCAGGAAACACGAGTGATGAAACTAAGGCGGCGCACCAAGCATTGGGTCTTTGCAAGGAGTGAATCGGGAGCGGCCTGAAATTTTCCAAGCCGAGACCGAAGAGGCGGTGTCAAGGATAATGAAATATCTTGAAGACGCCGAGAAGGGCACATTCACTCCTACTAGAGAGAGGGACGAGCTTACCCTTGGCTTGGGAAACCCCGAGCACACAGCCGTGTCGGGGGTTAGGGAAACATACGACCTGGAAGGATGGATTCAAGCTCAATGAGGAGAGGGAGATGTACAAGAAACATGGGAGAAACCCGGAGACACTTCAATCCATGGTGAATGAAATGGTCGACCGAGAGACTCCGAGCGGTAGGATCGTCTCTCGAGCGGCGGACACAAATGGAGCCGCCTCGAGACTTGGCTATAATAAGCAGCCCTCCCGATGTTCGGCAGCCAAGGTTCCACCGCAGCCTCCGCCTCGATCGATTACATACAACGGCCAACTAGTTGCACCTGTTGACGCCCGTCGGCGGGGGCACGGGTGATGACCGAGGTGGCAACGGGTGTGGCTTATCCTCCAACTCCAGGCGACATCTGGCACGGCAACCCGGTCCCGAATGACTACACTAAGGTCGAGGCACTAATCGTGAAACCCGGCTATGAGAAGCATAATGTTGATTTTCCAAATAGCGAGGGGGTACGTGAGCTCGGACTACTCACGAAACAGTTCATCCTCTGGTACAAAAAGGACATTGTGTTGAATGTTACATCGCCAACTCCGAGTGATGCACATCTGGAGACAGCCCGCCTTGAGGATGGAGAGATCGGCTATTCACCGTCTCGTGAGGAGAACTGGATGTATGAGGCGGCCCTGCCAGAGCATGATGAGGCGGCACAGGCAGAGCATGATGAGGGGGCACCGCCAGAGCATGGTGAGGGGGCACCACTCTGGGATGATGATGGGGCACCAATAGAAAATGATGAGATGCCACATGTGAGTAAGCGCCCGCAACAACCTCCCGTAGCTCATGCCGAGGCGCCACAAGTGCCTCCCGAGCGGGAACAAGGTGCAGCTCATGCCGAGCCGAGCGTGATGTGACGCCCATGTGCCTCCCGAGCCACAACCATGTCCGGCTCGCCCGAGCAAGGCCTTGAAGAGATGGCACGAGTCTTCTAAACAATCGAAGCTCGAAAGAAGATCCCCATCATGATAAGAAGGGACACAAAGTCGACAACTTTTGTGGAGCCGCCGAAGACCAATTTGATGAAGTGGTATGCTCATGACCGTAAGAAGCTCCGAGAACACAGGCATTAACACTTTTGCCTACGGGAAAACCGTTGATCCCTCGAATACAAAGCCGCAAAGAGGTATCCAAATTTGGAAAGGATCACGTGGTCCAAGGATTGCCCGAGAGAATATGTAAGAGGCAAACCTTTCCTACCAAACCGGTATCTCGAAAAGATGCCACTTGGAATGAAAAGGTTCCATGATTGGTACTTTTTGCATGTTTCAAAAACAAAAATGCAATTGGTGGAAGCTATAGTACCTGAGGGCACATTTGGAGGCCCAACTACTACCATTTCCTTCGACTTCAGCGAGGTCCGCGAAATGTTTGTCCTCGGTTCAATGTCGATGAATCGATTCGCACTGGTGCTTGTAAGTCCTCTTCCTCTTGATATGAGCTCAATGTAACCTAGTTGGTTTTTGTTGTAACTAACTTACGTCGTGATCTGTAGAATGCAAGCTCACTTTATTAAAGCTACGAAGTCTTTAGAGGCCGGGTATATCGACCCCATGACCTATAGCATCGATAACCTTTAACTTCCCAAAGAGATGGAAGATGGATGCGCCGAGCTAGGCTGAAGGGGTGACGGTTGAGGAGAAAGAGAAGATCCCATTTGGAAGAGAATAAAAAAGGAGGGCTTGAGGGTTGCGTCGTGGATGGCCGTATATATAAAGCATCTCGAAAACTACCAAACAATATGGATACCATACCACTTCGAGGTGAGTTAATTTGTATACTTAAACATTGTTCGGTATATCTTATTTCGATGTAAACAAACTTATGTGTCTATTCTATATTTAAAACTCATGCAGTAACCCTTTGGATAGTCATAGGCCTCTCCCTCGGGAGAAACATGGCATACGTACGTGATTCCGCAGATTTTGACCCCGATACATATATGGACTTCACAGCGATTCTCGCGACGTAAGTAAATTTGTAATCCTATTGACATTAGATGATTCACTTTGATGTTGAATTCTACATACTAAGTTTCTTTTGTACAGGGCATTCAGGACATATGTCACAAATTACGATGGCATACATAATCCAGAGATGGGGACCCACTTGACTTTCAAAACTCGCTGTTCGGTAAGTGCAACTTAGTTTGGCACTAGATTACATGGTTTTCTATACTTGTACTTGACATTTTCATATGCAAATTGAAACACACACGCAGTACCCGGCGAAGCCGGGGAGTATGCATTGTGGATATTATGTATGTAATTTCATCGTAACATGAAGGGCTACGGGAGACACCCTGAATTGGTAAGTTCGAATCCTTAGTAGGTCGTAGTATGATGCATGCAATCTCTCGTAGAACTAAACTTAGCTTTGCAATCTCTCTAGAACTAAACTTGGCTTTTGTGACCAATGTAGTGGGAAGAAGAGCACGGAGTGCAAAGGGACCCCTACAAGGATGATGAGCTAATAGAGATGGTAGGTGACCTATGCAACTTCATAATGGACCAAGTGGTATATGTCAACGGTCATTACCATAACCTACTCTCAGAGTTAGGTAGCACTCCGGAGTATGAGTTCCTTCGTCGGACCGATTTGCTATCTCTAGGTCGTTGAGTGCTTGTGCACTTGTAGTAATGGACTTGTGTTACTTTTGATGGACTTTCGATTTGGTTGTAATATGTTGGACTTTCGATTTGGTTGTAATATATTGGACTTTTAAACTTGTTGATGGAACATGCTAAATTTGGCTGTGATGGAGATTATATATATATATATATGCTGTCTTTGTAAATGTATTATTGTAATTTATTATTTTTTTTGGCTGAAAATCCATAGTAGGGGGGGCGTGGTGTTCCGGCCGCGCCTCTACTATGGTCGTGTAGTAAGGGCGGGTGGAACACCGGCCGCCCCTACTATGGTTGTGTAGTAAGGGCGGCTGGAACACCAGCCGCCCCTACTATGGTTGTGTAGTAAGGGCGGCTGGTGTTGAGCCGCCCCTACAGTGCCCGCCACTGTAAGCTCGGGCGCGTAGGAGCGGCTCGCCCAGCCGCCCCTACAGAGCCTATTTAGCCGCCCCTATAGTGCTTATGTGTAGTAGTGTGAGTAAAACAAGATGGAATGTATATGTGTATTTCCTTGTATTTCGAGATTTGTTTTTCTGAAGTAAAACGGCCAGAAAACAAACGAATGATGCCATCAAGGCTAGGATTGACATCATCAAAGCTAACAAGGCATCTAAGCTCTCGGTTTGACTCTGAAAAAGAACATGAAGATACAGGAGAATAGAGAGAGCTCACGTAGGGATTTCTGAAGGACAATGAAAGCATGCCGACGATGTGCGTGGCTCATCTGCCTTTGGGCTGACTCGAGCCATGGACTGAAAATGACGACGGTGGAGAGCAGCTTCCTGTCAAGGATGGCGCGACGACGTGAGCATAACAGAGACTAAAAGATAGAAGGAGATGGCAGCTAATGATAGCTTGAGGAGACGAGACACGAGAGGGCACCGTTAGTTGTCTGGGGTGGATATTTACATACGTCGTGCATGGCGGCTCCTTCAACCTGGATGTGCGTGGCTCGGCAACGAGTCACGAACCGTGACAATGGCAGGCGGACTGCATGTAGATGCGAAACAGGACGCAGAGGACGCGAGACGACGCGAAGAGCTTGGCTATGGCGATGCTAGGGCTAGCTGCTGCGGCTGGAGTTCGAGACGAGGGTGGATGCTGCACGATGGATTGGTTTGTTTCCGTAGTTTAGAAAAGGATCGATTGGCTGGGTTAGCTAGCTATTTATAGACATGTATGGTAAAGAGCAAAGTTAGAGTCCTTTGCATGTACGTGCATGCCATACACACCTCAAGGAGACCAAGTGGAATACGACAACTTCAACAAAAGAAATAGATGCCTTTGGTTTCCAACCAGAGAAGGAGGACAGCAAGGGATCCTTCGGTCAGGAAAATAGAGGCAAGGAAGGGAGGGACGTACAGAGAACAAAATAGGCCAACGAAGCTTGCTGGCTTTCAGCTGAAAACAACGATAGGGAGAGACAGAAAGGATTATCTTTTCTTTTTCTTTTCAAAAAATTTTAAAAGCATTTTGAAATAGATTTTGAATTCCTTTTCAGTTCCAATATAAACCAGATAACACAAAACAAAATATGCACCAGCATGGATGCTCAAGCATGTATCTAACCCTATGATTGATTTTAATTTCATAAAAAAATATTATCTGGCTAAATTACATGCTCACAAAATGCACAAATAAATCAATTTTGACTATTTTTAAAACCATGCAAATTTTCGGGTGTTACAATTCTACCCCCCTTAAGATGAATCTCGTCCCGAGATTCGGAAGATGATGACTGAAGAGATCGAGACACTTAGAAGCATTGGATCTTCATCACTTCTACCAGTGATCCTTTACCATCGATGTTGCTTTTGTATCTCATCATAGCTTTTAGTCCGAATAACTTGCTGCATTATCTTCAAGATGTGGGTAAGTACTTTGATCAACTCCCATGTTACTCCAAACCAATTACTCTCGAGTAGCTTCCAAGTATTAGGCCACTCCGCTTTTTAGGTGTTCGCTAACTCTCTTCACACCAACACTCTTCATGCTTCTCATAATGACCACCTTGAGATCAATTATGTGATATAGTCTTGTCCTATATTAGGCTTCATTACCAAATTCGAAGTGTTATTGACTATGCTCAGATGAAGCTGCTCAATCCATAAACTCAATTCCTTAATCCTTGGTGTTGTCCGATTCTTCTTAGCATAACTCTTCTTTGCTAAAGTCATCGGCAATGATTTTTACTTCTCCCAGGTTATAGCACAAATCCAAATCATAACCCATTGATTACTTCAAGCCAATAATGTTGTCACAAGCTTGATAACAACTTAGTGAAGATATCCTTCATATTCTTACATGATCTTTGTAGATATCACCTTATGTCCAAAATTTATATTATCACCTCCAAATATAATGTTGATACTCCAAGGTAACGTTGAATCATCTCTACATCATCGGATTGGTTCCAACATATTATTATTTTTCTTGCGTTCTTCTCCATAACTCTATCATTAGAGATATCATAACCATGAAGAGCACTTCCTTCAACTAAAACTCATAAGCATTGAGGTTCCCTGTGTTGTCTTAGAACCAACTGTAAAAATTCCAACATCAACTTTTCCTATGCCACCAATGCCATCTTGTCTTTAGTTGAAGGTCGAATTCCATGAGCTTCTTGTAAGCGATTCAATCCAACAAGTCACTGATCTCAAGCAAAGAACACTTACACATGAAAAAGCTCCCAACCATAAAGATAACCACTTCTTGAAGCACTCTAGGGTATAAATCTTTATCTTGCAACTCCTTTGGCTTGGCTACCCCCCTTAAGAAAAGATCATCTAGAGGCACCAAAATTATATCTTGTATCTTCCTCTAAGTGAATTAATTGTCATGAAGTCCTTTGATATCCAAAAGAAACTAGTGTGCATAGCCAAGAACAAGTAATCTGAAATCCCTCGCGAGCAGAAAAACAGCAGTGCGATAAAACATCCATAACTCCAGTCCTGTTAATCCAATGAAGTCATACCTTATACCGTTGGAAAGATTATGAAATTCCCTACAACTTCCTTTTAGAACACTTTCCGAGATTATGCAGTTAAGTAGGTCGACAACAGCTCACAACAGAAACTGCTCCAATTTCCAGGCAGCATAGAACCATCAGATTGTAACAATCATAAATCCTAGCTCAGAACACATATGAAGTTGATTGATATGGCATCGAAAAGCTCCAAGAAGTCTAGTTTCTACCAGAAAAATACCACAAACTTTGCACAATGAAATCTCGAGATATAACAGTAATACCACAGACTGTTCCAGATTTTAGACAGCACAGATGCATCATCTTGTGATTTTCATAACTCTCAAACCATAACCGATATTAGGATAATTCTTTTGCACAATGAAACATATTGAAGTATACCACTTTCCAAAATTTTATCATGATTTTTGGTTATCCAAAGTTTGAGGTATAAGCCGAAGAAGACAGATTGCTCCGAAAGGACATGGTGCAGAAAACAGGAGGAAACCAAAACCCAACTAGCTATTCATTAATCCTTATACCTTAGGCCTATAAGTTAAATGAAATTGCAGACAAAACCACAAGATCATTGCAGTCAGTACAACGATCCAAAGCAATCATAGACATAATGACAGTTCAACAAAATAATAAAGGGGCACAACTCACACAATGACTCAACTTGCGTTGCTATCGTTCTTTTTCATATTAAGGGCAAAGATCCTAGGCTCTTCTTCCAATGACGCAAGACAATGCAAGAGAAGATTTTAAAAGAATATCAAAGCAAGGAGTAGATGGGAACAACGTTTTTAAACAATCATCAAGGAGGAGATGAATGTCAAGGTAGGGATACAATAGAGAAGAAAATATCAAGATACTGAGAACAAGGTTGTTCTATCAATTTCAAAACTTTAAGACGGCCAATTTCTAACTAGGCTTGCGTCTGATCGCATTGAGTGATACCACTTGTAATACCCGTTTTTAAGAACAAAACAAGATATACACCATATGTGAGTTCTAGGAGTCAATTCCCACATATAGCTACAAGTAAAGGGTAGTATCAGTAAACAATGCTTAATAAAACGTATAAAGTACTAAAGAGATATACCCTTAGGTAGCAATCAGCGGAAAGATAACTCCGATCTTCAGATAAGGACTCCACTCCTTTGGATCAAACCGCGGTTGATCACAAGCCTAAACTTCTCCCGAGGTGGTAGGAATAGCAAGAATGAGTCCATGTCGAACTCCGCAAGTATAACAAGTATAATCTCATAACCACATGATCAAGTGAAAGCTGAATGATGAATTGCAAATAAATAATTTAAATGAACATATAAAATTTCTTGAGTTTTCCGGCCGCTCGTGTCCGTGAGCACGGACGATATATCGATTTAACTCTGCGCAGAGGTGTACACTTTCCCTGTGAGTCGTGTTGCCCATATGCCCGGGTTTGCAACTCCCAAAACTCTTCCAAGGAGAGTAGGCAGGGTTCACTATGAAGCCTTTCAAAGGTTCGTCTAACAAGTTAGGGCCGCTAAGGTTTCTGAGCCTGCGAATGTAGAATTCCCCTTCTAGATGGCACAATGACGCGCAGCCTATACACATTTAGACAGAGGAGCCATCTACACCCGACCCGGACACACCCCTCTTGCGCCAAGAAGGTAACCTCTAACAAGCTAGAAAAATTACTCATGCGAGCTAAAGCCGAGCCATATAGCCCTCACGAGTCGTCTTGTAAATCCCAGCTTTTGCCGAAGGATAACATTCATCTTTTATGTTTATCACATATTCATTAGTCAAACTTACTAGACCATGGTCACATAAAGAAAACCCAAGCTATACTTGCCTCAAATTCAGATCCTTCTTCAAGTCCAAACCTCGTAGTCTTGCTTCTTGATATTCACTTCTTCTTGACCATCAACTTCCAAAACACCAACACAAAGCTCACCGACGGACACGATCATAGGACACCACACAAGCATCCGAGCAATCATACACGAAGCAACCAATAGAACTATATTAGAACAGTACACCAATCACAATAAAACAGAATGAAAAGTTTGCAAAACAACTCTAATTGTTGCTATGATCACATAGACGTCAAGTTCACCGAAAACGGAGCTAAAACGGCGAAGATATGAATTTTCCATGTTTTTCTTATGAACTAATAATGCATTAAAATATGAGCTCGAAATCTAAAAGCTACAAACCTGAACAACAGTAGCACTAACACGTAGATTATGAACTAACGAATCCAACGCAATTCGAATGGACCAAAACGGAGTTAAAACGGAGATTTTATGAGTAAAACAAGATGGAATGTATATGTGTATTTCCTTGTATTTCGAGATTTGTTTTTCTGAAGTAAAACGGCCAGAAAACAAACGAATGATGCCATCAAGGCTAGGATTGACATCATCAAAGCTAACAAGGCATCTAAGCTCTCGGTTTGACTCTGAAAAAGAACATGAAGATACAGGAGAATAGAGAGAGCTCACGTAGGGATTTCTGAAGGACAATGAAAGCATGCCGACGATGTGCGTGGCTCATCTGCCTTTGGGCTGACTCGAGCCATGGACTGAAAATGACGACGGTGGAGAGCAGCTTCCTGTCAAGGATGGCGCGACGACGTGAGCATAACAGAGACTAAAAGATAGAAGGAGATGGCAGCTAATGATAGCTTGAGGAGACGAGACACGAGAGGGCACCGTTAGTTGTCTGGGGTGGATATTTACATACGTCGTGCATGGCGGCTCCTTCAACCTGGATGTGCGTGGCTCGGCAACGAGTCACGAACCGTGACAATGGCAGGCGGACTGCATGTAGATGCGAAACAGGACGCAGAGGACGCGAGACGACGCGAAGAGCTTGGCTATGGCGATGCTAGGGCTAGCTGCTGCGGCTGGAGTTCGAGACGAGGGTGGATGCTGCACCATGGATTGGTTTGTTTCCGTAGTTTACAAAAGAACCGATGGGCTGGGTTAGCTAGCTATTTATAGACATGTATGGTAAAGAGCAAAGATAGAGTCCTTTGCATATACGTGCATGCCATACACACCTCAAGGAGATCAAGTGGAATACGACAACTTCAACAAAAGAAATAGATGCCTTTGGTTTCCATCCAGAGGAGGAGGACAGCAAGGGATCCTTCGGTCAGGAAAATAGAGGCAAGGAAGGGAGGGACGTACAGAGAGCAAAATAGGCCAACGAAGCTTGCTGGCTTTCAGCTGAAAACAACGATAGGGAGAGACAGAAAGGATTATCTTTTATTTTTCTTTTCAAAAAATTTTAAAAGCATTTTGAAATAGATTTTGAATTCCTTTTCAGTTCCAATATAAACCAGATAACACAAAACAAAATATGCACCAGCATGGATGCTCAAGCATGTATCTAACCCTATGATTGATTTTAATTTCATAAAAAAATATTATCGGCTAAATTACATGCTCACAAAATGCACAAATAAATCAATTTTGACTATTTTTAAAACCATGCAAATTTTCGGGTGTTACATCCGGACTCCGTTTTCAGTGATTCAGGACTCATTGAAAAGCTAATGAAGAGATCTATCGGCCCACCAAGAGAGAAGCCCCCTAGCATTAAGCTAGGCCGGCCGGCCCCACATGTCGCCTGTCGGCGCGCTTCGTCTCACGGCCTTCCGCCGCTTTTGAGGTCCAATCTACACCGTTGTTTCAAGTCGGTTTGATTCGAGGGGTTGCGGTTCATCCCACTGGGCTATATAAGCAGAGGTAGACCCCCTCCCTGAGGCATCTCCTTCTCATTAGCTACCTCCAGAGCAAAAACTAGGGTTTCATCCCTCCATCCAAGTAGAAGAAGTAGAGGTCCCTCTAGATGAATCTCTTCTAGTTCTAGTTCTAGTTCTAGTTCATCTAGTTGTAAACTAGAGAAGAGGGAGAGAGAAGAGGAGAGGGCCAAGGAGGAGCCGGATCTGTCGAGATCTTCCTCAACATTGTACATTTGCAAGAAATGGTTCATCTTTGAGCAATCTCCAGGTTCTTCAATTTATAATTTCTGAGTTCTTCATTTAATTTCCGTATTTACTCTTAAGTTATTTATTAGATTCCCGCTTGCATCAAGTGCTCTAGTCTTTGCAACGCTAGAGTAGTAATTAATAGATTAGGCATGGTGCTTAGTCTTGTGATTACCTAGAATTGCACCCAATCCAGCGAATTGTTGTGGTAGCCCCAATATCGTGACAGTCCTGACGGCCGACGTATTCCACCATGTTCAAATCGGTGTTTATAGGACCGTAGTCGGAACTTCCTAGCCCCCTTCTCATCCCTTTCTGTGGTTAGTGTTCTGATGTCCTGAAATAAGTAACCCTAAAGTAACTTTGATTCCTAGATCAATCTATAGAACTCTTAGGAAAATTCCTCTCTCCCCACAAAAACATATAAGTTATGCTTGGGCGATCTAAACCTCAACTAGTGCACTTCGCGTTCCCGTGGAAAATCGATACCTTGGAATACTTCCGGGTGAAAGCTACATCGGTATCCGTGCGCTTGCGGATCTTTTCTGTTCGCATTTAAAATACCCAACAAGCTTTTTGGCACCGTTGCTGGGGAACGGTAGCTGTGCTAGTTTTGACCCAAGTTTGTCCATTTAATTTTCTTTTTCTTTTTACCACCTTTTTTTACCATCATACCATATGGATTTAACTCCTATCTATAAATTCTTTGCTCCAAAGGGCGACTTGTTAGAGCATCCACCATCATCACACCCCACTCATATAGATGGCTATGAGCTTCGCCCTGCTTTTATAGCCATGGTTCAGGAGCAATCCTTCTCTGGGTTAGTAGACGAAGATCTATACAACCACCTTTGGGAATTTGAGCAATTGTGTTCTTGTCGGACTATTGCTGGCATGACACAAGAGACCCTTAAATGGAAGTTATTTCCATTCTCCCTATTGGTAAGAGCGAAAAAGTGGTATGCTCATTCTGTAGGAGGCACAAATGAAAATAAGGATGAACTTCGGGACAAATTTTGTCTTGCTTTCTTCCTCTTTTTTGAATCGTTGATCTTAAAATAGAATATCTTACATTCAAACAAAAAGAGAAGGAGACTCTAGGAGCAGCTTGGGCTAGATTCATAAGCCTTATCAATTCTAGTCCAAACCTTGCCTTGCCTCGACCATGTCCTAAACTATCACTTTTATCATGGCCTTAGCAAGGAAGCTGCTCTACACCTCGACATCGCTTCAGAGGTTCATTCTCACATAAAATCGTTTGTGAAGGGAAAGCCATTCTTGAGAAAATCCTTGAAAACACCCCCTACACTGGCATTTTTGATGAGTGTCCAGAAGAAGAGAAAGAAATTGAGCCCAGCCCTGAACCAAAGGAATCAAATCCTGGACGAGAAAAGGAAATTTTGATAGCCAAATCACAATCACTCCAATCCCAAGATTTAGCTATCAATTCTAAACCATCACCACCCCCATAATCCTCCAAGGGAAGAAGAAATTCCACCTTTGGAAAGCTCTGATCTTTCTGATGCTGAAATTAGGGGTGGTTTAGACTTCCAGTTTCATAAGAGACCTTCAAGCGAATATAATTCAAATCCTCTCCGAAGGGATCTCTTAAAAAACGTCGTATTGCCAATGGGAAGAATTCGAGGATGGCACATCGAGTGATGCCGTAGAAGGACAACCTTGCCATATAGAAAATCCAATCTACAGTCCTATTATGTTCACAAACAACATAAATTCTGGACCTATCTCTAAACCCATCCTTGTGTTCGAAGATCCCCCTTATGCTCGTCCTACCCAGTTTCATGATGATCCTAGAAATCCACTAATACAACCAAATCATAGGAGTCATGAAGACCACAAGGATGACCAAGAGAGGCTACAATAGTGGCTAGAATGTGTAGAATGGATGAAGAAAGAAGCCTTAATGGAATCCAGCCTTAGCTTAGTTTTGAAGGGTGAGTTTTTAACTCCCTTTGAAGACGAGACTCATCCATCTATGGAAGAAGCCCTAGATGAGACCAACTCAAGAGTCACAAATCCAAGTGAAATTCTAAACACTCAGACTGGGGACGAAGATGACATCAATGAGCATGAAACTTATTCTATAATCACCTCATTAAATCCATGCTCATATGAGACATCACCCGATTCAATTGGTCTCTCCAATCTCTCCACATTCGAGATCTCCAACCCCCTCACTCTTTTTGTTTACAAAAACTTCAAAAGGGTGGTTGTCGATGCATATGTTTATCATAAATATTGCAGATCTCGTCGTGTTGAATCTTGAGATAGGTACACATAAGTTGGTGTTGGAGGGGGATCCGCTTCACAAAAAAAAAACATTTTGATGGTTTCCCAAGGACAAGCTTAGTGTCCTAAAACAAGCGCTTTTCAGATCCTAACATGAGTGTTCACCTTTCGCTACGCTACCCTTGTGAAATGAGCACAGAAATATAATTGTGAAAATATTCCTTCGGGTATTCTTATCACTAACCTTCTAGGTCTAGAGCAAAAAGATCGAAGGAATAACAAACACAAGGTATTTCCAACCAATCACCATGCAACATTGAATTAAATGCACCCAAACTCGATTTTTGCAAAATTCAAGCTTGGGGGGATAACTTTCTAAGAACATCACCTGCCATGTTGCTATCCTGGTTGTCCCTACTTTTAAGACATGCTCAAATTGCTATACTCCAGTCATGTCCTCTTCCATCATCACTTGAGTAAATCTCTATAATGCTTGCATGCTACCTTTGTCTATCATAAGTAAGTGTTGGTTTGGAAGTACTCGCCATACTTCCATTGGCTTTTAATGTAAGTGTGGTGCTTAGGTTAAATAGCCTTCCTTAATCCGATTAGACATGGAGTCTGGTTAGGTTATTGAACTAAAAACTGCTTGTGTACACATTGTATATTTTTGTTGGACTAACCCCTGTAGGAAAAACTTTCAAAAGTCAAACTGGGAAGTCCTGAGATGAACTCACACGAAGAGGACAGAGATACATGAACTTCAACAACCTTGCACAAGGGAAACATAGCTGACGCATCATGGAGAGATCCATGGAACAAAAAGATGAGTGCCACAAAATAAGATCTACACTCACTCTATGGAAGAGGGTGAACAAATCTCCACCAAGCCCCTTCAAGACGTAGACCATCATGGAGAAATTCTCAAGACAATGAAGGGAGCACAAGGACTATCAAGAATGTCAAGATCAGGTGAACAAAAAGATGATGAGATTAAAGGAGTGCAATATAAGAAACAAGACAAATACAAAAGAGAAATCCTGCCCTTACTGATAAGGTCAAAGCATGGAGAAGGAAGGCCAATCCCTCTAAAGAAGATTCAACCAAGCTCTTCATCCTCTCAAGCTCCCATCACTCAGGCATACTGTGAGATATTATACTCATAATCATCTTCTAATCTTATCACCCATGAACATCAATTCTATCTTGTTCACTATGCCTAAGGTTAGAGAAGAATGAACAAATTTTTTTGGTTCTGTTGGTGTTTTTCCACCAACAGAGCCCATGCACTTGATCTCTGCCTTGTCTTTATGAGCATGACATACTTTGAACAAAACATGAGGAGTTTGTCAACTCCCAAATTCTGTGGAGTGAAGGTTCTGAATCTACAAGAATATGCACACTGAGCAACATGCTGCCAGCTTCCACAAACGAAGAACATGGGTGACACCATATCAAGAGGTGGAGTTATCAAGGTCTCCACCCTTGGGACCGGATGATTCAACTAAGGAATGAACATGGTGAGAAGTCATTCGAGAGGACTTAAAACATTGAACCCTCGCCGGGAGGTAAAATAGGTAGTTATCCATATTTGTCTTTTTTGCATAATCATTTTCCTTTAGCATATTTACTTTTCTACATTAGCATTGTAAAAAAAAATAAAAATATTTATTTGTGCTAAAGCCCCATGTGGATAATTTTGTGGTGTGTAAACCCATAGGAATATTCATTGTGGTGGCATAAAAATAAAAATAAATATGCATGCATTCATCCTATTGCATTTCCCCTTGCACCATAGAAACTATAAAATACAAAAATATTGAGAAGAGATCCTACTAAAACTTTGTTTAAACAATCGCAAAAGCTTTGGACAACTTAGGCTTAAGTGGCCAACCACTAACGCTTAATTTGTTTCTCAAGTTTTTGTTGTCTATTTGAATTTCACAGGATTCGAAGGACCAAGAAGAGCTGACAAGCAAGTGGATGTTCTATCCACTATCAGAGCATTGTCTCATCAGTCATCAACATCAATCAATGCTCCTATAGATGAAGTACAACTCCTTTGCCGGTTTGCTACATTGTAAGATCGAACAACTATGTCAACATTCGGCTTAGGGAAAAGCACCCCCGTGTATCCAGGTAAATATCCTTACCCTCTTAAAGTTTTCTTTTTATAAAAAAATAAAAAAATAGTGAGCACATGAAGGTTCACACTTATCTGTCGAGAACTTGTTCTATTTTGTGTTATTTCGTAATAGTGTGTACTAGTCAAAGTGTGTATAAAAGTTTACTTTTCTATTTAAATAAAAAGAACCTGGTCTAATCTACGGTTTGAAAATGATGAATAGTTGCTCTACCGTAATTCCTTTCAAGTGCCTAGTTTTCAACCTTGAACTCTCTCGAGTTTTGGAAATGATTGTTTTGGCCTAGGATTTACTCTGAACTTGAAACTTGTGGGTTGAGAATGCTTGATCTAAGTCTAGGTGATTGACAGATATGATATGAGAAGGTCTGAGCTGTTGTTTATCTTGTTCCTAGTGATACTTGAGTTCTGAAGATTTATCTTTTGAAAACTTAAAATCACCACATGATGAGTTCCTGCATGACGAGAGTTTTAATTCATACCATAGCCATATACATGCTTGTGTATGATGAGAGTTTTAATTCCTACCATAGCCATATACATGCTTGCTAGAATTGGAAAATCAGCTCATAAGCCGCTTGCTTTGTGTTGAGTTTGGTTAACCCGTGTGAGACCCTTGTCAAGAGGATGGTAATGCTCCCAAGATCAAGATCACTTACACCCACATATATCTTCTTTGCTCCTACCCGAGAGTACGCAAAAACATGCCTTTTCCACCCAAAAATCTATCTCCTACACTAGGAGAAGATCCAAAAAAGATTGTTAGATTTCCAAATAAATGCTCCAAGATTGTGATTTATCTCTTCTCCAAGTTCATCCTAAGTAAGAGGCGGGAGATCCTTTGTAAAAAAAAGAAAGAAGAAAAAAAGAAGAAAAGAAAAAGAAAAAAATAAAAAAAGAGAAGTCAATGATCTCTATGCCTAGAAGTTCATCATTGTCATCAAAGGAGAGGAGAAAGAAGATATTCCAAGACCTCCACAGCAAAGTTCTTCATAAATTTTTTAGTTGGAGGCAGTCTATCCAGGAGCAAAGTAGAATTAGGTTAGCCACCAAATATATCCACACACATGCACATCTTGATCTAAGGGTATGGTCTCCCCTTTGAGGATCCCGTTTTGACTGGGCAATACATGCAATATAAGTAAGCTACCTCCTTGAAATACCCTCAGCTCCATATAAGCCTACTAGTTATAGGGTAAGAGAGAGGAGGCATGATGCTACTCTACCTTATTCCAAAAATACCATATATTCTGAGTGAAAGAGAGAAGGTAAAACACCATCATTGCCTCAGAAAGGATCCACAAATACCACATATGAGAGACCAGAAAGGGTCATACAAAAAGGAATCTCTGAGTTTTATTTTGAAAACCTACAAAAACTCCAGAATGAAGGTTGATCGAAGAACTCGAGATGCAGTGCTTGACTTGATTGTTCTGTCTTTCAACTACTCAAGACCCAAGTGAAGGCCAAAAGCTCCATAGTTGAAGGTAATGGGTAAGTTTGAAGTTAGAATGGTTTGCTCTAATTCGAAGGAGAATTCTTGTTTGAAAGCATGTGTACTTTTGAGGCGTGAAAGCATTGAAGCAACTCCTGATCCATTGTTGAGATTGGCTTTGCTCAGGGACTAGCAAAGGGTAAGTTTGGGAGAACTTGTTGACGGTCCCTATTATTAACCATCAACTATTGCTTGATATGACATGATATGAACCACAAAGCATAGTTGTAGGGTTTGAAACTAACGAGTTCCACGAGTTTTGGTGAATCTATGTTTTACGGGGTTAAACTAGAAAAGACCGGAATCACCAAACATAAGTATCTCAAATGATAAATTGGAGTACACCATTGCAAAGAGCAGGTCAAGACATATGAAATAGAGTTTTGGTTTACCCAAATTGGAGTCCAAACGATAAAGTTACGCCTTCCGGAAGATTGCTAATGGGCCTCCAGAGCAGTCTGGAGTAATTTGGACATATCTCCCTCATCCGGACTTCGTTTTTAGTGATTCAGGACTCGTTGGAAAGCTAACGAAGAGATATATCTGCCCACTAAGAGAGAAGCCCACCTAGCATTAAGCTAGGCTGGCCGGCCCCACATGTAAGGCCGACCGGCCTGCCCTGGGTCCGCCTATCAGCGTGCTTCGTCTCATGGCCTTCCACCGCCTTTGAGGTCCAATCTACACTGTTGTTTCAAGTTGGTTTGATCCGAGGGCTGCGGTTCATCTCACCGGGCTATATTAGCAGAAGTAGACCCCCTCCCTAAGGCATCTCCTTCTCATTAGCTACTGGAACTACACTGTTGTTTCAAGTTGGTTTGATCCGAGGGCTGCGGTTCATCTCACCGGGCTATATTAGCAGAAGTAGACCCCCTCCCTAAGGCATCTCCTTCTCATTAGCTACCTCCAGAGCAAAAACTAGGGTTTCATCCCTCCATCCAAGTAGAAGAAGTAGAGGTCACTCTAGATGAATCTCTTCTAGTTCTGGTTCTAGTTCTAGTTCATCTAGTTGTAAACTAGAGAAGAGGGAGAGAGAAGAGAAGAGGGCCAAGGAGGAGCCGGATCTGTCGGATCTTCCTCAACATTGTACATTTGCAGCAACTGGTTCGTCTTTGAGCAATCTCCAGGTTCTTTGTTGGTATTTCTTAGCATAAGCAGATAATTTCACAAGTGCACGAAGTACCATTGTATCTTTCACCCAGGAGTATTCCAAGGTATCGTATTTATCCACACTTCCACAGGGAAGCAAGGTTAAAGATAGTGATAGTTAGCCATCATGTATCTACTAATTAGCAGACCGACTAGACTAAAGTGGGGCTAGACGATATTTGAATGGATTGGATGACACACACAAAGATCCACTCCTAAAGGATAGCTTAGCTAATTAGGAGGATAGGGGGTGATGAATAGAGAGACACTTGGTCGGTATAGCTAGGGCTTTCAGGTTAATTATTGCGCAGGATAGTTGTTACTAAAATGATCTACTTCGGGCGCTTGGGACCAACCAACTCATAAGAGCAGGCGAGTCCATCCCTAGGTCCTACAGAACAGAACTAACATGGTGGAATACTGTTGACGATAGTTACACCCTGTTTTTACCCATCAAAACCATCAACAGTTTATACATTTTCGGGAAGAAAACCACTGACTAAGTAGTGACATAGGTACACTTGACTTGTTTCCACATGTACATGTTATTATTTGTTGCGGGTATGAAAACGGGTATCCCAATCCCGAAGCTTAAAATAAAGAAAGTAGCTATACTACAAGTTTGCTACATAAATCCCAACATCAAGGAAGCAATGAGCAAGCACCAAGGAGCGAGAGCGAGACTCATGGGACACGGTGAGGGGATCGGCCGATCCCCTCCCTATGGGCCCAGGGGGTGCCATGCTGGCATGATCCAAGGGAAGCACACCCAAGTCAATCTCCACCCTTGAATCATAAGTGTGCTTCCTCTCAATGGCTCATATTCAGCACACATGGATCCATGGGCCCACAAATAAAGCAAACCGACCAACCCAAGACCAATCCAAGCTCAACCATACTCCATGACAGGTGGGCCATGCTTTTAGAAGAAGGAGGGAGGCCCCACCTACCATAGGGGGTCGACTGATCCCCCCAAGGTGGCCTAGCGGCGTCCTCCCCCTCCACCTCATTTTACATGCATCCATGCAAAGAAGCACATGCTGAATTATTCTCCACCATTCATTTTTATGACGGTTTGATCCAACGGTGGAGGATGGGAGGCACACGGATCGATGACATGGTGGTGGAGTAGCCCCTACTCCATCTCCCTACTTGGAGTAGCCCCTACTCCACCTCTCTACTATAAATACCCCCTCACCCCCTCTCATTCAAGACACACCCACACCTACACCTACACCTACACACATTAAACTCTTTATCCTTAGTAGTAATAGTGTCCCTCTGGCGGAGTCTCTACTCCAGTTGTAGAGAGGGAGTTTGGGAGAAGAGTCGGGCTTGTCGGAGTCTCTCCTGCCTTCTTCCTCTCCAGGTCTTCCTCTCCAAATTCTGCCTAACTTTCTTCCCTATCAAACAAGTTGTCCATCTTCGATCGGAGGTCCTAAAATTTAAGCAGAATGAGAAGGAGTCTTTAGGTGCAATGTGGGTCCAATTTACAGGCCTCATGTCTTCTGACCCTGACCTTGCTATCCCAGATCCAATCTTTTTACAACACTTTTATATGGGTCTTAGCAAGGATTCTGCCCAATTCTTTGACACATCTTGTGGAGGTGCTTTTCTTTATCTAGCTACGGGTGAAGGGAGAACTATTCTTGATAAGATCCTCGAGAACACCCCTTACACCGGGATTCATGATGAGTTTCCCGATGAAGTACCCGAAGAGCCAACAAAGGAAGAGCCACAACCTTTAGAGGCCAAATCCATAGACCATCCTTCTGTGCCCACCTTCGAAACATTGCCCGAACCTGTCCTTCTACCCAACCTAGACCTTGATGATTGCCCAAGTGTCTTCCCTATGAGTGTTACAATGATTTATTATTTGAAGATTTTGGGAATGTGTCGAAACATCCATTGGAGGAGAAACACACAAGACACTGGTGCTACAAGTTCGATAAACCCAAGCCAGAGGAAGGTGACTTGATAGCTGAATCCACATCTTGCACATCCCACAAACTAGCCTTCGAGCCTAAACCTCACATCCCAAATCCTCAAAAGGAAGAAGAAATTCTACCTTTTGTTTACCCTTCTAATTTTGAGTATGATCTTTCCTTCGAATCTGATTCGGAAGAGACCTTGAATTCATGGGTCCAAGAGAGAACTCTAGTGGGATTTGGGATACAAGAAAATCTTAGGGAAAAGTGTTCGGTGATCCCGTGGAAGAAGAGCCACAAACGTCGGAATTAAAATTTATCAACTCTTCTCCTATATCCTTCCTTGACACATCACCCGAACCTATCCTTGATCCTGATAAAATCCCTTGTGCTCTACCCCATAAACCTCATCATGATGAATCTCATTCTTATGGGAATGCATCGACAATTCTTTTAGAGGAGCACTTAAGGCATGGGTGCCATTCTGTCTAAGAACCCAATGGAAAAGACCAATGACAACAATTAGAGCAAATAGAGAATCTCTCTGCCGTTATGAGTCAAGAATGGTTGGACGAGGCAAAATCATCCACAAAGATCGTCAAGATACCCGATCATGTTAGGAGCATTAATTGCGACATCATGGGCATTTGTGGAGAATTTTGCTATGAACCCAGCCTTGGGATCAACATTATTCCTAAATCCCTTGTCTTTAACAAATCCTCTCAAGAACATTTATCACAATCGCGAAGCCTTCTTGAGTTTCCTTCGGTCAAGTTCTTGATCTGTGAAGGAGTTCTTAGAGCTATTCCCATTGTGATAAATGATCTTAGAATCTCTATAAATTTTCACATCTTTGACCTTCCGGACTATCCCCTCATCTCACAACCATTGGAAGGTCAATCATAGAAAACGGTCTAGGAAGTTCAGCTACGGAGTTGGCCACGGGTAGGAATTATATATCTGTTTGGATCAAACCATCCACACGGGTAGAATCCAAACCTAGTTCCAATCCAAAGGAAGAGGTTATGTCGATCTCTCTATCGGACTTGAATCAACCATGGTTCAAGGAAGCAAGACTTTGGCCAATGGGCATTCATGAGGAATCGGCTTTGGAGTTTAAAAAGGAAGATCGTGCCAATGAGCATAGAAGTTTCATCTTGGAACATTCACAGGATCCATGCTCATATGAGAACTCTCCAAAGTCACCAGTTTGTCCTCTCTACACCTACGAGAGACACACCCATCTTTTGCTCTCTACTCACAAACACTTCAAAAGGATGGTTGTGGATGCCTTTGTGTACCACAAGTTTTGCAAGTCTCGTAGTTGCAGTGGTGCAACACTTGCAGTTTCAAATTGCAAAGGTCGAGCTTATGACTTAAAACAATAGCACTCGCTAAGAGATAGCCTAGACTTTCCACCTTTTCATCTTTTCCTTCTTCAAAAAAAAATATATATAATAATAATAAAAATTCAATGATTTAATTTCACCTTAAATAAATTATTGTTAGTTTGCTTTGGAATAAATTACTTTTGGTGCTTTGAGCCGGTTAGAGCATGCTCAATTAACAAGAATTGCAAGAATGAACATGAACACGGGACGGGATCAAGTGATGCAAAAATCCTAGTGTGGGGGAAGTGTGCCACTTCCCCATTCGAGCCTTTGTCGCATCAAGTGCTAGGTGCATTCGTCCCAAAACCCTCTTAAATTCCTTGCTCTCTTCGAAGTTCGAATGAATTGAAATTATGATCACATAAATCAAACTTAAAATTTGCCTTGAGAAAGTTAAGATTAATCTTGATGTGTGATTTTCTCAAAGTTGGCCGGTATAAACTTTGTTCCATGATCATAAACTTGATGCTAGTGGGAAAAACTTTATAGGACCACATATCAACTAAGTTGTTGTGAAATGTGATATGGTAAAGATAGAAGTATTACATCCTTTCTATAGTTGAGCTTGGAGAAAATTTGTTTTGATGAAAAGTCAAAAACCTCATGGCTTAGTGACTCCTCAATAGTGAGAAATTCCTACTAAAGCCATATGACATGCTCTACATATATATACCTTCTGCCATAGCTGCTTGTTTATCATTGAGGTTTGTCAAATTGTTGAACCTAACTTAGATTGGGGTCATATGCATAAGATTGAGACTCATTAGCACCCACCAAATAAAGCCAACTCTTACACTAAGAGTTGCGCATAACATGCACCCATTCATCCACCAAAAATGCTATACTCCTACACCGGGAGTAAGCAAAAAGAAACATCGGTTAGGAAAATACTCCAAGTTTTATTCTATGATCTTTCTCTTATCATCCTCTCTAGAGAGACATGGATAAAAAAAAGAGAAAAAAGAAAGAGAGATAGTAGAATAAGGGACACATCGGAAGTCCTAAAGTTTCTTGTAGAAAAAAAAGAAAGAAAAGTCTGTGGTAGCCATGTCTCTAGAATTAAATTTCTAAAAAAGAGAAAGATCAAATCTCAAAAAGGAGTATAGTTTAGAATATAGGATGTATTCCACACACTTGCACATCTCAATCTAGCATATGACTTTGATCTCAACCTGGTTCGGTCTTTGACTTACCAACATATGAGAGGCAAGTATGCCCACCTTCATACCTACCCAAGACCCCACTGAAAAGCCTTAGGATAGGTCATGAAAGGGCAACCTTCAATGCCTTGGTAAGGAATCATACACTTTTTTGTGTGATTTGAGAGTACCACTTGAGAAGTTTACCAAAGCCATGTTGCCTTAAATTTGCGCATAAAAGAAAAATCTCTAAGTTGCTTGTTACAGAAATTTGTGATGTCTTCATATCTGCATCATTCCATTTCTCAACCGCCTAAGGCAACATGTTAGACACTTCAACAAACCCACTAGTACATGCAAATGACTTGGAATAATTTTTATGCTAGCATCATACTTAGAGAAGTTATGCTTCTTGGTTAATCGAGCTTTGCTCGGGGACGAGCAAAGGTTAAGTGTGAGGGATCTTGTTGACGGTAGTTATACCCTATTTTTACCCATCAAAACCATCAACAGTTTATACATTTTGGGGAAGAAAACCACTGACTAAGTAGTGACAAAGGTACACTTGACTTGTTTCCACATGTATATGTCATTATTTGTTGCAGGTATGAAAATAGGTATCCCAATCCTGAAGCTTAAAATAAAGAAAGTAGCTACACTACAAGTTTGCTACATAAATCCCAACATCAAGGAAGCAATGAGCAAGCAGCAAGCAGCAAGGAGCAGAGCAGACTCACTGGGGACACAGTGAGGGGATCGGCCGATCCCCTCCCTGTGGGCCTAGGGGGTGCCATGCTGGCATGATCCGAGGGAAGCACACCCAAGTTAATCTCCACCCTTGAATCACAAGTGTGCTTCCTCTCAACGGCTCATATTCAGCTCACATGGATCCATGGGCCCACAAATAAAGCAAAACGACCAACCCAAGACCAATCCAAGCTCAACCATACTCCATGACAGGTGGGCCATGCTTTTAGAAGAAGGAGGGAGGCCCCACCTACCATAGGCGGGTCGGCCGACCCCCCCAAGGTGGCCTAGGGGCGTCCTCCCCCCTCCACCTCATTTTACATGCTGAATTATTCTCCACCATCCATTTTTATGACGGTTTGATCCAACGGTGGACGATGGGAGGTACACGGATCAATGACATGGCGGTGGAGTAGCCCCTACTCCACCTCCCTACTTGGAGTAGCCCCTACTCTACCTCTCTACTATAAATACCCCCTCACCCCTCTCATTCAAGACACACTTACACCTACACACATTACACTCTTTATCCTTAGTAGTAGTAGTGTCCCTCTCGCGGAGTCTCTCCTCCAGTTGTAGAGAGGGAGTTCGGGAGAAGAGCTGGGCTTGTCGGAGTCTCTCCTGCCTTCTTCCTCTCCAGGTCTTGTAAGTTTAGCTCAGGTTCGAATATTTAATTGAGCATTTAGTTATATTATTAAAGTCTTTACTGGTTCCTGTGGAGGTATAGTCTCCATATACCCTCACGGCCTAGTTTGGGCCGACATCTTTGTCTTGAGCCGGCCCATCAAGCTTCAAGACCGATCGGCTCGGGTGGTGGATGACCCTAAACAGGCAAGAATATCGAAGACCGACAAGGAGGACAAGACCTAGCCTGAGATAGGAAAGTTTAGGCTTGTAAAGTATGTAAACTTAGTACCAGATAGGCTAGTTCCGACTTGTAACCTTGCTCCCCGTGATATATAAGGAGAGCAAGGACCCCTAGGCCAGAGGACAGAATCTGGCATAACGCACAGACTCATACATCCACATCATAATCGAAACAGAGAGCAGGACATAGGGTATTACGCTTCATAGCGGCCCGAACCTGGGTAAACCTTGTGTGATTGCTCCCTGTTTACGTCTTGCTCGCAATCTTGGTGCGCCTTCCGCCAATCCATTACCGGTCAGGGCATACCCCTGGTCGAACTATCGCCGATATTTCGTCGACAGTGGCGCGCCAGGTAGGGGGTGCGCACCAAGATTTCACGTCGATCAAGATGGTTTCCTTCCCGGCTTCCATGACCTTCGAAGCCGGCCTCACCTTCAACTTTGGAACGTTCACCTTAACTTCCAACCCAGCAACTGCAACTCTCACGCCTCCGGCTATCATGCCGACAATGGCACCAACAATGGTGGCTGCGCCAAACCAGATCCAACTCGTCCCGGTGACCACCATTGCAGTCCCAATCAATCCACCGCTGATAGTTGACGACACGGCGTCAACGCCTCCGACCGGTCCTAACCAAAGGAGGCATGTCAGCAACACGGATCTACTCCGTTTGATCCATCAATAAAACATGAGGTTGATCGAAACCCATGCCAACTTCGAGTCGCTCCGACGACGCGTCAGGCGCGATCTGCAACTCGCGCGACAACAACGAATTCCTAATCCATTGACACGAAGGCAGAACGACCATCGTAGAGTCACTTTTGGGCGCTCCGAACAGCCACGTTTGCAGCCGGTGAATCTACAATGGCGCGTTCCCACAAATCTTCGTGGCAACCATGCGCGGCCAGATGGCGGCAGAAACTTACAGCAGCTCCGACCACGACCGATCATCGTACGCGGTGGTCGGAGAGGACAGCCAAGCAACATACGACAGAGAATCTTGGCCGATATCCAAGATCTGAGAGAGAGGACTTCACAACAAGCCTCAAGGATCAACGGCAGTCCAGCTCAGACAACACAAGCTACCCGGCACGACGTACCTGGTCGGAGCTACGCGTCAACAGCCCAACGCAGAAACGCACGCCGCAACGAACGGCGGAGACGTCAACGGGAAATCCAACGAGCTGGTCGGAACCCGCCAACTGCACCTACATCTGCAACACAACAGGAACGATTCTCACAAAACAACACATCCAACGCCCGGTTGTTCACAGAACGTACTGAGCTAGCTGCCACCCTTCATCGTGACGAACAACGTAGGGAAAGACGACGGCAAGAGCTATTGACTGCCATGGCAACATCAGGTGCAACGGAGCAAAGAGCAGAACGGCCACGAGCACGTTCAACTCAATACCCTTCAATGACAATGGCGTCTGCACACAGGGCGAGGGCACTTGCTGACCGACACCGAGATGTGGAAAGAAGACGAAGGGAAGAGCACCAGAAACACATGGCGGCAACCAGAGAGAATCGCCGCAGTTCCGGCAAGAACCCATTAAGGGAAGATATAAGGGGCTCGCCTGACATCGACGAGCCTCATGGCTGCACCCAGCAGCCCACACAAACAACCACTGTACACAAACGTGCTCGGAGTCCTCCTCCCGGTCGAACGGTTCCATCCGTCCAAACAAGCCGCAATGGTTTTATCACTCCTTTCTTGGACAATCTGCAGATTAGAGAACCAAACTGGAGGCTCCCCAGTCCAACTCCTCCTGAAGATAGGATACCGCCCCACACCGAGCACATATTTCCCAATCCAATTAACCCAGCCAATCTTCGGCGCATCAGAACAGTTCGATCACCAGGGCGCAAAACATCAGAAGGCATGTTTATCAACGACGAGTGGTACGAAGTAGTTCAAGAAGGAAGCCAGTTTGAGAAAAACTCAAGCTCCTTAGATTCCTTTACAGATGTACCTTTTCCAAAAAAGGACAATCTCAATACTACTCGGAACGGGATAAGTATATCCGACCACGCCCGACGCCGAGACGATCAAGTCTTGGATGATGATGACCTGCTGCTCTATACCGAAGAAGACCCAGTCACGGTCCACGATTTGGAAAAAGGCGAAGCAGAGCCAGAAAATTAAAACAACAAGAGATGAATTTTTTCTCTCTTATCAGCGCAAGTTTTTTTTTTTAGGCAATTTCCCTTTCAAAATTTAAGTTAGCGTCGTCGTACACATCGTTGTAAGTCATTCTAATGACAAAAAAGCAATCTAATGTGTACTATTTTATAATGAGAAATCAAGTTCTTCGTGTCAAACACTTGAGCACATGAGTTTTTCTTGCCATTCAAAGGAAAATCATCGTTCGGATCGATGCATTACGACATTCTCTAAACAAAGGATTCCAAATCCTAAAATAAGATCCTACGGCACAAACATGACGAAGTCATAAAACAGGATCAAAATAAACGAGATAAATAAAAGGAATCTTGAAGGATTACGGCACGGGACACATCTCAAAAGATCCACTTCTTTCATTAAAATGTAAAAGTATTTACAAACGGGGACGATTGCAAAGCAATCTAGTCATCCCCGAAGCCTTGCCGACCACTGTGGTCGACTGGGAGTCGCGCGGCGACGACGGCCTCCGCCGCCCGGTGAACTCGACGGCGCCGCCCTCCATGGCGTCATGCGCCGCCACCGACAGCTCCATGCCCACAGACATCAACGCCGGAGATGGCGTCGACGGTGGCATAAGCGGCGGAGGCACCATGGCGAACGCCATGAACCGCCACCGCGGCCACTTGGCCGGGGATCGCCACCAGCCGCGCGATGACATCGCCGCCCTGGGCGTTCACCGCGTCCGCCGCCGCATGCACGGCCTCCTGCAGCCGCTCCAGCTGCTCCATCAGCTCTAAAAAAGCAGAATAAAAGATTAAAACACAAAGACAAGCGCAATCCAGAGAATATGAACAAGGCGGAAACAACACTCACCGCCGACCCTGATGTCGGCAGCCTCGCGCTGCCGAAGCAGCGTGTCCACCTGGACCTTGCGGGCCAGCCTCGTCCGCCGCCTCATTGACGGCGGCGTTGGCTTCGGGCGTCGAAGTCGGCCGCCCGCCCTTCTCCGCCTCCCGGCTCCTCCCCGGGCGGAGGAGAGTGCGTTCGAACAGTCGGCGTTCGCCTCCGCCCGCCCCCGGCTTGCTTGGTGGCCTCGAGTAGAGGTCCACGACGCGCTCCAGCTCCGCCCGACGGCCCGGTCGAGCACGGACGCGGGGAGTTCAGCGAGGCGCCGCTCCCGCCGAACGCGGCGTGGAGACACTGGCCGCCGCCGCCACCTCCTCAGCCGCCGCCGCCTCTGCCACGATAGGAGCCACCTGCTCCGCCGCAGCAACAATGGCCCCGGCCTCCACGACCGGAGCCACCTGCTCGGGGGCCGCAGCCCCCGGCACCGCCCGCCGCTCTTCCGCCGCCCTCCTCGCCGCCTCGGCGGCGCCCGCGGCGGAGGTGCCCGCAGCACCTCCAATGGTTAGGAGGGTGTACCTACATTGCATCCAAAAGAACGACGGTTACACCAAGAAGAAGCAAACCCCAAGATCAAAAGAAAAATCCCCTTTCAAAACTTACCTCCTCCGCGGCCTCACCTCCCGAGGGGAGTTCACCGACTCCTCCTCACCCGCCGGGCGCTTACCATGACGGCGGTCCATCGCAGGTGGTGGCGGCGAGCAAGTAGGGATCTAAAACTCTAGATTTTTGAGAGCAGAAGGAGAGAAGCAAGAACAGAGAATGCGCTGCATGTACAGAACTCCCAGCGCAGGGCCCGATTTATAGAAGAGCTCGGAGGAATCGAGAAGGCAACCGATGAGATCGTGGGTAATCAAACCGCCGCGGCCCTCTCGCTCCCCGAGACCACGAAGCGACGAAAACCGCTCCACTAAAGCAATGAGCATTTATACATTCCCCTCGCATCGGGAACCCCCCGTGCGCTCGCTGACGCACAACGTCAGGAAGGTGGAGCGACTGAGACACCAACGCAATGGACCCACCACATCAGCAAAAATTGACTTGACCAAAGACGAAAAACCGTACGCCGGGTGGACGGGACAGGTCGGTCGCTGAAGTACGGTTGCATCATCGAGGGAACATTTTCGTCCTGCACGCGATCGTGACGCGACACGACGGTTGAAAGATAAGTATCTCACGTCTTTAATAAATTTTTTATTCCCCTCCATTTCAAAAGACCATACTTTAGAAAAACCAGTTTCAAAAATTTCTTTCCTCAAACACGAAGCCAACCAGGAATGCACTGTCTCTGGTCTCACTCGCTACGTGTTCACAGCTACAACGCTATACAACACAGAGTGCGCCAGCGGTCGCTCCAGAAGGAAACGAGCTCCAAACATTCCGGCAACGCGCTGTTTGTTTAGGATCATCTGATCCCTAAGGCCTGGTCGGCTCTTGAATGAGAAAGAGACTAGTGTTGCTGGAACAATGGCATTGTCAAAACCCTTCACGGCAAGATGGTGGTTCACAGCAAAATACAGATAAGTGCCCTTTCAATCTAACATACATGCCTTCATTAATCTTTTTTCACAAAGGATTTCTTTAAACGAACTACTTCAAAGTACGTTCAAAAACAGTCTTTACAAAGCTAAAAACATCCTCTTTTGTTTGTACCAAATGGCCAAAGTACGTCACCTCTCCAACAGAAAACAATCAGCATGCACTGTCTCTGAACAATCCCGCTACGTGTTCACAGCTCCAACGCTATACAACACAGGGATGACAGCGGTCGCTTCCAACGGAAATAGGGCCCTAAGTGATTCGGCAACGCGCTATTCACTATAGGTCACCTACACACCTGAGGACTGATTAACTCTAAGGAGAGGCGATTGCCAAAACCATTATCAAACAAAGCATCCTGATACAACTTCGTGTCATAGATTATATCAAATCAATACGATTCAGCATACCTCATCAAAAATTTACTCATACCAAATTTTTTTCTTTGCAGCAATAACTTGAAGAACTATTCCAACCCGCTGTAACAAAGTTACAGTATAGCATCAACAGTTCAAACCCACACAATCCGACAGCTAAGCTGGGATTTTTCGCCAATGATACCGGTTATTCTGGCACACAAATAGCAAAGCTATTTCCTGGGTTTAGATTCAAAACCATGGTCTCACAGCCACGGCTGGGATCGAGTTAAACGGCAAAGCTGCCTTAACTTAATCATGACAAAGTCATGGCATGGTTCAAACCGACCAGCCCAAATGAAATTTGGCCTGCTCGGCCTCACTCAAAGAGTGGTCGAAACACATAAAGCACGATATAATGATCGGTTGTCTTCTTTTTAGACCACGACATAACGTGTTCCACCTCATCTCGAGCTCGGGGACTACGTGGGCCCACGTCACCTGAGAGGTGACATGGGCTAGATCCTTCTTTTAGAGCTTGCTCCAACATATACTATCTTACAACAACCTCGGGGACTACGTGGGCCCACGTCATTTGCATGACTCGGCCTGATCCTTTCTCTTTACAAAGAGTTTAGTTTCAAAACTAAGCTAAGGCAACGACCAATCACGATAGATACCATGTGATGGCAGGCATCACATACTAACGAGGGCCCACGTCTCTAGATTTGGGACCCTTTCAAAATTCTTTTTCTTTTCGGGAGCATCATAAATCTTTCGGTCAAAACCGAAAACGTCAACCAAGTGCAAGCAAAGTGTGGTCGGAAGCACTTGACGGCCCTCAAGCCCTGCTCGGACCACATGTCGAACGTGTGTCCGACCACCCTTTCTCACTCAAGCAAGCAAGACGGTGTTTTTTCCCTCAAGATCCATGATGCTCGGGGACTAGCTGTGGAGGTATAGACTCCATATACCCTCACGGCCTAGTTTGGGCCGACATCTTGTCACCAGGCCGGCCCATCAAGCTTCAAGACCGATCGGCTCGGTGGTCGAACAGCCTAAAACAGGCAAGAATATCGAAGACCGACAAGGAGGACAAGACCTAGGCGAGATAGGAAAGTTTAAACTTGTAAAGTATGTAAACTTAGTACCGAGATAGGCTAGTTCCGAGCTTGTAACCTTGCTCCCGTGATATATAAGGAGAGCAAGGACCCCTAGGCCGAGGACGAGAATACGGCATAACGCACGACTCATACATCCACATCATAATCGAAACAGAGAGCAGGACGTAGGGTATTACGCTTCATAGCGGCCCGAACCTGGGTAAACCTTGTGTGATTGCTCCCTGTTTACGTCTTGCTCGCAATCTTGGTGCGCCTTCCGCCAATCCATTACCGGTCAGGGCATACCCCTGGTCGGACTATCGCCGATATTTCATCGACAGTTCCTTGCTTATTACTTAGTATTTACTATTTAGTATTTATTTAATGCGCAGTATATATTTAGTGTGAGTGCTTCTACCTTGTTAACGGTAGAGTAGTAATTAATAGTGTAGACGTGGGGTCTAGGCTAGTAATTACCCTGGTTTGCATTCAGTTCAACGGATCACAGTGGTAGCCGGCAGGTGGTGACAGCCCTGTCCGGCCTACGTATTCCACCACGTTAGTTCTGCTCTGTAGGACCTAGGAGTGGACTCGCTTGCTCTTGTGAGTTGGTTGGTCCCAGCGCCCAAAGTAGAGACTTTAGTGATCACTCTTTGCTCAATTATCTAGAGAACCTTAGCTCAATTATTCAAGAACCTCTCATCCCTTTTCATCCCCACTCTTGGACTACCTGGCTTTAGATTAGAACACTTCGCGTTCCCTGTGGAAAAATACGATACCTTGGAATACTCCCGGGTGAAAGCTACAATGGTACTTCATGCGCTTGCGAAATTATTTGCTATTGTTAAGATTTGCCAACAAATACGTAGATAGGACAGGGCTGTCACCACCTGCCGACTGTTGGTATAAATTAAGTGCAACTAAAATATAAAGGATTCCGCAAGCGCACAGAACATACCATTGTAGCATTTTACCGGGAGTAAACCAGTATCGTTATTTATATTTTACCACGGGGAAGCAAGGGTTAAAGAATACGATAACTCACCATCATGTATCTACTAACGTAGTAAACCAACTAGACTAAAGCAGGAGTAAATGATATCTATAAGGTAATATAATAAAGCACACATGAGAATTCTATAATAAATGAGTAGCTAGCTAGAGTGAGAGGACAACGGGAGAGATTAAGGTTCTTAAATACTTCTCTATTACTCTAGTTCTATGATAACAAGGGATGGATAGATATAGCAATCATACAATAGCACTTCGGGACATCACTAGACGGGAAAGCACCACAAAGGATAACTCTACCGACGTGACTACGGTCCTACTAATTTAAGAACCTACTCAATTCGGTGTGGACGGGGCTGTCACCTCCCGTAACTACCACACAACCGAGAGAATAGGCGCAAACTCAGTGTAACCGACAGCCCTAAGCACCACGCTTATGCTAACAATTACTACTCTAATTACTTAAGATAACTAGAGCACTCGATGCGAGCGAAGATCCCATACTAAAGCATAACAACTATACTAACAATCACAAGATAGGCATAAAAGTAAATAGAGAAGATAAATATATTAAAGCATAAGTCTTACAAAGAGTAGATACAAAGACATACCAAATCTCTGAAGACTTCTCCAGAATTGGAGCGCAGCTCCGCTCTCCCTAACTCTCATCTAGATCTAATCTACTACATTGGAATGTCTAGCTCTAATTCTCTAGAGAAGAGAAGTCATCCATTCAAGGGACGCCTCTACAACTCGATCCCATTACCGGGAGATAATGAATTAGGGTTTTAAGGGATGCCTCCTCCAAGGGCCGGGGCCCCGCTTATATAGCCCTCTAGGATGCACCACAGCCCTCGGATCAAACCGACCTAAAGCGTACGATTATTATTCATCCTCAAAGGCGGTGGAACAGGGATCCGCGAGGCCGACCGATTAGTTGAGATGGCGGTCGGCCGCCCAAGGGGGAGTTGGCCGACTCTCCACCGAGCCCGTTCGGGCTCCCGTTTGGTCCGAGCCTTCTCGAACCTTCCAGATTACAGAATTTTCACCGGTTCAAGATTATCTCTATGTAAACCCGACATGTGGGCCTTCCTTGGGTATTTTCAGGCCGACACCCGCGAAACGGACATTCACCAAAACTCGTGGAATTCCGTCAAGTATGACCCCTATATCTAGTTGGTGAACATATTTTAGTCCTTTCTCATGTTTAGTTGACGGTAAAAATTGACACTTAACGACCGTCAACAACTCCCCTAAGCTTACCTTTTGCTCGTCCACGAGCAAAGATAGACTCGTGATGGATCGGGAGTTGCTACAATGCTTTCACGCCTCAAAAGTACACATGCGTTCAAACAAGAACTCTCCTCCGAATTAGAGTGAACTATTTCGACTCAAAACTTACTCATATTACCTTTCACCATGGGGCTTGTAACCGTCACTTGGGTCTTGAGCGGTTGAAGGACGAACGGTCCAAGTCAAGCGCTATGTTTCTCGCTCTTTGATCAACTATTATTCGAGTTTTTGCAAGATTTTCAAATAAAACTCGAGTTCCTTGTATGAACCTTTTAGGTCTCTCATTTGTGGTATTTTTGGATCCTCTCCAAGGCATGAGTAGTGTATGCCTTCTCTCTTCTCTCAGAATATGTGGTATTTTTGGAACTAAGGCATAGTGAAAAGAGCCTTCTTTCTCTCACCCTACTTTCTAATAGGCTTATGTGGAGCTTATAGGTGGGGAGACACTCAAACTCACTTGCATATATTGCACAGTTAAGACATGGATCCAATAGGAACTAAAATAATAATAAAGTCATATGTGCATGTGAATGAGGAAATGGAACGGATGATAAGATGATGATAGGATGATGATAAGGAAATGATTATGAGGGGTGATCACTTGGTGAACATCTACTTCTACACTTGCTCCTTTGGGGATAACATACCTCCTTTTATTTGGAAACTTTGAAGACCTTTGAAGAGGAGGACTTGGTTGCTTTTTTTTTCTTCTTTTTTTTCTTTTTTTTTCTTCTTTTTTTTAGAGCAACCAATCCTCTGAAAATGAAACTTTAGCAACGGGGAGTGTATAACTTGAAATGATAATGACTGGAGCTTTTATGTAGACAAATGGAATGGCGATGATTATTTCTAGATGTTCACTCCCAGGATAGGAGTAAAACTTTTTCTGGATGAAATGAAATGAGTGGCATATATATATGTGGATGAATGGATGGATGGATGGATGCGTACTCACAGAGTAGGAGCAGCATGAATGCGTGTCTCCAGGGTAGAGACAATCACATCATATGGTGGAATGCGTACTCCTAGGGTAGGAGCAGCATAGGTGCGTATCTCCAGGGTAGAGATAGCACAATATGTGGTGGATATGGATCTATATGTGGGTGGTACCTCTAGAGACAGAAGTAGCAGAGAATGAATGTAGTATTTATAAAATGGGTGCATGCTTCTGAGGACAGAAGTAGCATAGATCAATGGATGGAGAGCACATAGTATTTGACTTTAATCGCATGGTGATTCCTTATGGGTCCACAAGATAACCACACTCAATGCCTATAAAGACTACACTCAAGCCTACAATATGATCTATATAAACGAGATGGGTTTCCCTAATCTAGTAAGCATGAATATATGGCTGTGGTAGGAATTTGAACTCTCATCATAAAGGAACTCATCATGCATGAATTTAATATTTTCACGAGATAAATTCTCCGAACTCTAGTATCTCTAGGAACAAGATGGACAAGTAGCTCAAAACCTTCCCATATCATACCCGTCAACCACCTAGACTTAGATCAAGTGTTTGCTACCCACAAGTTTCGTGTTGAGCAAACCTCAAATCTAAACGAGTTGTGTCCAAAACTCGGGAGAGTGCAAGGTTGAAAACTAGGTACTTGAAAGGAATTACGGCAGAGCAACTATTCATCATCTCCATGTAGAGTTTATTCTAGGAATCACTTTTAAGATAGACTACAAGAACTCTCCAAAAGTAGAAAAGAAATCTTTACGGGTTTCTATAGTTATGCATCTTTTTTAGTTGTTTTAACAAAGCAAACTCTAACAAAGCATAGATAGATAAGTTGAAAACACTTAGCTTGGTACACGGGGATGCCCTCCCCAAGCCGGATGTTGACATAGTCTCTTCGTTTGTTGCCGACAGCGATGAAGACGTTCTAGTCCTCCAGAGTGTCATAGATAGTTGCCGTTGGAGACATTTGAATGTTGCGGACAGCACTCCGACAGAGACTAGACATCCTTTTGTCTGTTAGCTCTTCTCGATCCTTTATGTTCTGTGAAGCTCAAATAGACAACAAAGCTTGTGGAACCGATTAAGCATTAGTGATAAAAACCTCTAAGCCTTGGTTGTCTAGAAGCGCCTTAACTCAAATGTCTTCTAACGGGATCACAAGAAATATTTTTATCTTTTTATAATAAAGGATGCAAACAGAGAAAATAGATATGCTGAAAAATTATTTTTATGCCACCACAATGAATGATTATTCACATGGGGCTTAGTAGTTTTTTTGGATGCAAAATGCAGAAATTTTTATTTTCTTTTTAGTGCGAGAGATAGTAAAACGAAGATGCAATTAAGATGCATGTAGGGGAAATAAATATGCTTAAAGGAAAATGCAATGCCGTGAAAGGAAATGCTTGATAAATACCAAGTTACCTCCTTGGCGAGGGTTCAAGTGATTTAAGTCCTCCGATCACGGGACTTCTTGTCATATTCACTCCTTCGATTGCATCATTTGATCCCAAAGGTAGAGACCTTGAGAACTCGCACCTCTTGAGATGGTAACTCTAGGAAAGGAGTCACCCATGTTCTTTCTTGTCCAGTAGTCTTTATCACTCGGAGTATCTTGTGATGAAGAGTAGATGCTTCTAGTGGTCCTTTACTTCTTCTTGGAGTTTGCCTTGCTTGATTGACCTCTCTCCTTGAGCATCTTGTCTTCTAAAATTTCACTCCTTTTTTTTCTTTTTTTTTATGCCTAGACCTTGTGCTCCACTCATTGTTTCTTCTCAACGTGCCAGAGCGACGGGGGCTTCAAAAGAGGAAGAGCATTGCTGGATCATTGTTTGAAGAGTCATCGGCCTTCCTCCCCAAGCTTGACCTTGTTGTCGCTCGCCACGTGAAACCAAATACGAGTGTTGAGTCATCCTTCTGAGTGTGTTGTACTCTTATGTCCTCGACACCGTTGTTTGTCCTCCTGTTTGTAAGCCTTCATGTATCCGAGAGGGACTTCGATTATAGGTCTCGTTGAGTAGAGATCTCTCCTTTGCATTCGCTTTTGTTTGGACTATCCAATCCGGGATAAGGAGACAGACAGGTTGCATGATCTTCTTTCATCAACCATTCTTGATTTCATTGAGTCTTGGTTGACGCATTGATGTTCATTGGAGATGTAGACTCGAGTTCTTCCTTGATGGTCTTTGTCTTTCAGCGGTATGGCGAAGAGTTGCAATTAATGATACGCCATCCATCTTGATGATCAAGGAAGGGTCTTCATCTCCAATGGCTTAGAGACATCATCTTGCAGATGTGGTTGTTCCCGGTCTTCTTGGGTTTGGTCGGTAGTCAACCCTTGATGATGATTGGTTGACACAAGGATGTATGCTTATCATGCCATCCTTGTCCTTGCTGCCGACGTGCAAGATGGTGTCTTCAAGAACAACGAGGGCAGGTCTTTGATTGGCCAAAATGAGCTGAGTTACACCATACTCCTCATTGGCATCCTAGCTCGAGTTTTGGGCCTAATGCTATGTTGTCTTCAATGTTGCTCATAGCTTGTTGCCTTGTTCATCCACTTCTTTGAGTAAGTTCAAATGATGATCCTTCTTGTGGAACTCTTGTCTTCTCCTTTGTTCCATCGAAGTGGTGATTTGCGCAGTTCGTGACAAACCATGGATAGGCACATCATGGATTCTTTCCTAGAAAATGTTAGTGGACACATACCCGAAGGATTGCAACAAATCAAACTATGGGCTATATATCCACTATCTATTTGAAATTCATCTATGCTAACAAAAAGATGGTTTTTGAGTTACCTTAGCATAGGATTTATTTATCATGTTTTCTAGCAACTTTCTTTTTTTTATTTTTTATGGCACTCTAACATGGTTCAAGGCAAAGGTAACTTGCAACAAAAGACAATGTGAATGATATTTGATACTTACAATTCTTCCTTGGACGATGAATGAGTTGTGTCTTTTATGTGAAGTTGTTGGAATTCATCATATGCACGGCTTCATCTATGAAGTGAGTTCATTTCTTGACTTACCCAAATTGGATTTGAGAGTTTTCGGGGGTTAGTCCAACAAAATAACCAATATCTACTAAAGCACATTTTTAGTTCAATAACCAAACTGGACTCCATGTCTTAATTTGGTCAAGGAAGACAATTTAACCTAAGCACCATGCTTAATTTAAAAAGCCTTTGGAAATACCCTTAGAAGTACTTCCAAACCAAAACATACTATAGCAAACAAAGGTGACATGAAAGCACTATAGAGATTTACTCAAATGGAGATGACAGAGCATGATCATGGTGAGGAAAAATATATATATATATATATATATATATATATATATATATATATATATATATATATATATATATATATATATATATATATATATATATATATATATATATATATATATATATATATATATATATAAACATTTTTTTTATTTATTATTTTCTTTAGATGCGGGCGATTTGAATGCATGCAAGAAACTAAAGATGCAATGGATGAGCAAACATAATAAGCTAAACGGAGTGAATGCCGAATTGTTAAAAGTAAACATGCGGTGGGGTGCAAGAATTCAAAAAGATAACTACTCATCAATTTTAAAGTCCACGAGCAAGACTATCTTACCTTTCTTGATCATACTTACCATGACTCACATGATGAAATTTGTGAGCGGTGCAGCGTCTATGTTCGTCACTTGTGAAGTGGTTTGAAATTCTTGTGACGATGACCTTTTCTACATTCTGTGAGGTGGCAGGGTTCCAATGTTGATGAATGTTGAATGTTGGGGGACCCTGGGCTCTTCATTGTCTTGTGGAAACTTGTCGGAAGGTCGAAACGACATCTTTTGTCCTGTCTATTCCACACTCAACAGAACAAGGGGTAATCCTACTAAAGCTAGTGGTACACTAAATTAGCAGATATCAAGATCATTATCAAAAACTTAACACCGATTGCTTCCCCGGCAACGGCGCCAAAAATGCTTGTTGGTATAAATTAAGTGCAACTAAAATATAAAGGATTCCGCAGCGCCTGAGAACATACCATTGTAGCATTTTTTGGGAGTAAGCCGAGGTATTGTTATTTATATTTTACCACAGGGAGGCAAGGGTTAAAGAATCGATAACTCACCATCATGTATCTACTAATGTAGTAAACCAACTAGACTAAAGCGGAGTAAATGATATCTATAAGGTAATATAATAAAGCACACATGAGAATTCTATAATAAATGAGTAGCTAGCTAGAGTGAGAGGACAACGGGAGAGATTAAGGTTCTTAAATACTTCTCTATTACTCTAGTTCTATGATAACAAGGGATGGATAGATATAGCAATCATACAATAGCACTTCGGGACATCACTAGACGGGAAAGCACCACAAAGGATAACTCTACCGACGTGACTACGGTCCTACTAATTTAAGAACCTACTCAATTCGGTGTGGACGGGGTTTGTCACCTCCGTAACTACCACACAACCAGAGAATAGGGCGCAAACTCGGGTAACCGACAAACCTAAGTACCACGCTTATGCTAACAATTACTACTCTAATTACTTAAGATAACTAGAGCACTCGATGCGAGTGAAGATCCCATACTAAAGCATAACAACTATACTAACAATCACAAGATAGGCATAAAAGTAAATAGAGAAGATAAATATATTAAAGCATAAGTCTTACAAAGAGTAGATACAAAGACATACCAAATCTCTGAAGACTTGTCCAGAATTGGAGCGCAGCTCCGCTCTCCCTAACTCTCATCTAGATCTAATCTACTACATTGGAATGTCTAGCTCTAATTCTCTAGAGAAGAAGTCATCCATTCAAGGGACGCCTCTACAACTCACGGTCCGCTCGGGGAGATAATGAATTAGGGTTTTAAGGGATGCCTCCTCCGGGGGGCCGGGGCCCCGCTTATATAGCCCTCTAGGATGCACCACGGCCTCGGATCAAACCGACCTAAACGGACGATTATTATTCATCCTCAAAGGCGGTGGAACGGGGATCCGCGAGGCCGCCCGATTGGTTGAGATGGCCGTCGGCCGCCCAAGGGGGGGAGTCGGCCGACTCTCCACCGAGCCCGTTCGGGCTCCCGTTTGGTCCGAGCCTTCTCGAACCTTCCAGTTACGGAATTTTCACCGGTTCCCGATTATCTCTATGTAAAGTCGACATGTGGGCCTTCCTTGGGTATTTTCGGTGACACCTAGAAATGACATTCACCAAAACTCGTGGAATTAACATGGCGGTATGACCCCTATATCTAGTTGGTGAACATATTTTAGTCCTTTCTCATGTTTAGTTGACGGTAAAAATTGACACTTAACGACCGTCAACACCGACTACCACTGCGATCTGTTGAGCTGAATGCAGACCAGGGTAATTACTAGCCTAGACTCCACATCTACACTATTAATTACTACCTTACTTCCTAGCAAAGCAAGGCACTCACACAAGTATATACTATATAAGTAAATACTAATAAGTAAATACTAAATAGTAAATATTAAGTAATGAGCAAGGAATAGAATAAATCACTTTATTAAATAACTAAATGCTCAATTAAAGAAAGACACTAGAGCTACCAGACCGAAGACGACTTCCGAAGACTACTTCCAACTTTAGGAAGAACTCCTCATCACTCTTCTCCCACTCCAACACCAAGACTACATCTTGAAAGTAGAGAGAGTTTCTCTTGTGGTGTGTGTTGAATGAGAGGGAGTGAGGGGGTATTTATAATAGAGGTGGAGTAGGGGCTGCTCCAAGTAGAGAGGTGGAGTAGGGGCTACTCCACCGCCACATCATCGATCCATGTGCCTCTCCTCCTCCACCATTTGATCAAACCGCCTCTTGAACCGGCTTGGATGGATGCTTCAGATGAATTGTCACGTGGGAAGCGTGCTGGAGTCGGTGGAGTGGCAACCGCCTCAGTTTGGCACATGGAGGGGGTCGGCCGACCCCCTAACTAACATGTGGGCCCTGTCCCACTCTTCTGGATGGAATGCTGAGGTCGGTGGAATGAAGTGGTAGGTTGGGTCCAACCATAGGGGGATCGGCCGCCCCCCTATGATAGGGTTGGCCCACCTGCTGTCTTTTCCTAGTATCCCCACATGTCATGGAGCAATTCTCACGTGTTGGTTGCTCCATTTCTTTTGTGTGGGCCCATGAATCCATTTGAGCTGAATATGAGCTGTTGGGAGAAAACACACACTCCATCCAAGGGTGAAGAACGACTCTGGAGTGTTTCCCGTGGATCATGGCCAGTTTGGGAGGCTGGTGAGCCCCATAGGGGGTCGAGCGACCCCACTAGGTGGGTCCCACTGACCCATTTGTCCCCATTTCCTGTATGTCTGCATCAAATACTTCATGGACATGTGGAACTTGTTATTGGATAAAATATATTTATTATGTGCCTATGTTCCTTCCAAACCGATGCCGTTGATGGTGTTTTGAAAGTGTAAATTTGTGTCATATCTACCGTCAACATTCTTCAATTTATAATTCCTCGTTCTTCATTTAATTTCCATATTTACTCTTAAGTTATTTATTATATTCCAGCTTGCATCAAGTGCTCTAGTCTTTGCAACGCTAGAGTAGTAATTAATAGATTAGGCATGGCACTTAGTCTTGTGATTACCTAGAATTGCACCCAATCCAGCGGATTGTTGTGGTAGCCCTAGGATCGTGACAGTCCTGACGGCCGACGTATTCCACCACGTTCGGATCGGTGTTTGTAGGACCGTAGTCGGAACTTCCTAGCCCCCTTCTCATCCCTTTCTGTGGTTAGTGTTCTGATGTCCCAAAATAAGTAACCCTAAAGTAACCTTGATTCCTAGATCAATCTATAGAACTCTTAGGAAAATTCCTCTCTCCCCACAAAAACATATAAGTTATCCTTGGGCGATCTAAACCTCAGTGGAAAATTGATACCTTGGAATACTCTCGGGTGAAAGCTACATCGATATCCGTGCACTTGCAGATCTTTTCTGTTCACGTTTAAAATACCCAACACTTTTGCCAAGTAATAATTTCTTTTGCACAAGTCAATGGTTTGCTTTAAAATGATATTTTCCCAGATAAATAAAATCCTTGGTCTCATATGTTCTATCTAAAAGCTGGTCTTCATGCTGAACAATAAATTGATAGAGTCATGCTTTATATAGAACAAGAAATATGTTGCAATAAATATCTTGACTCAATTTCACTATTTGGTATGAGTAATTGAGTCAAATTTGGGCAATAAACAAAAAGAGCAGGACTGAAATAAATCTGCATCTAAAATTTCTGCTTGGCAACCATGGATAAATGCCATATTCTTGCTATCATACTTATGCACACCAATCTTAAGGCGTCTGAAAGCACAATGCCACCATTGTCTTTTCTCATCCATATGACCTAGAAGGTCAATATACGTAATGGATGAATTGTTTGTTAATTATACAACAATTGGTGAGCATTAGCCCCTGAAGGATTACTATGGATAGAATGTAGGTTACGCTAGTAACTATTGGTGTGTTAAGCCTAGAAGCTGCATATGCATTTTATTGAAACAAAGAACTTGCAGAGTAAAAGTTTATCTCAACAAGAAGTTGAAAACACTCCTCCTGTAGAAGGAAAACATGCAATATTCATGCAATTGCATTAATAAAGTCCAAGCTCACTGCATATAAAAATAGTAATATACCTCCTGATAAAGTACGTAATATTTCCCAATAAATTACCATCGAAGCATACATATACACCACTAGAAGTTGGTGAATGGGGATTTTAGTATGCTATTAAATATCTCGGCATTAGGGGGAGATGAATGCCCATTTTGTGGAATGCCTTGATATTTATGAATTAAAACACACGAATCCAAACTAAAAAGGGTGTTTAGTTACACTCCTCTATTTTATAGGATGGAGTTATGCCAGATAACTGTTTGTATCAATGAGGAGCAACTAGAATGCTTCTACCTGAAGTAGATGTGGATATACCCGGGATTAATTTTGTATCCACGTGACTTATTAGCATTTCATCAAATCATGTGGGGACGCCTATAGGTAAGATCTAGTGGCTAAGTCAAGAGCATATGCTCATGAAGTAAACTCACATTATGTGTGACAAAACTCCTCTCATACTCCTGTAGAGAAATCACCCTACTGGTGAATTACCTCATGATGAGGGTCATCCCGGAGATGAAAATCCTAGCAATGCGCGCATACTTGTAAAGCTAGGAAAACGGAACAATAATTGATCTATCATTTTGGGAAATAGTTAAGATCATTATTAAGTCAGAAACAAAAATGTGTTGACACTTTTTTACTCTATAATTGCTAAATGAGTCTCTTTTGTGAGAACTCGGATCCGAAACAAAGTCCATGGCAAGAGTGTTTGAAGCACTCATATCGGGTCAATGAAATATACAGCTGAGGTTGAACCAAAAATTGCTAAGTGAGTATCTTGAACCTGATGTTCGGATAATTATGGGTCATTATTGTAATAATGGGTGGTGAAAAATGATGGTTCAAAAGGTCTAAATGGAGACCAGATCCGACATAAGGTTTAGATAGTATGTTCCGCTATATAATGAATTTGGCTAATGGCATGAATTAAAATATGCAGTTATGGGATTCTGAAAATCCATGAAGAGCAACATCAAAAAACTTATACCAATATTGTCTTTTGGAAAATGATCTCCATGAAAAGATAACAACTCCATGAAGGATTTTCCTTGAAGGAATATATGACTATGTCTAAATGCACCAATAAGTGAATTCCGTGGAAGGAAGACCCATATATGACCCGAGAGATAAGAATGAAAAGAGGAACTAAATAAATAAAAGTATACCATATAAGCACATGTGCAATCCATGAGTTTTTCATATAAGTGCATACATACTTCTGAATTGTGGTAGAATGCACTCTCCACCTGAAGATTTGGAGTTCATGTATCCTCTGAAAATGATATGATAAATTTGGTGCTACTAGCAATATGCCCATTGTGCTAGTTTTGTAGACGTGTGATGTCTTACTATTCATTAAAGATTCTCGAAGAATCGTTAACCAATCCTAGAAGGAGTCATGACTATTATAAATAGAGAAAATTATAATGGCATAAAGAATGATTATTGGTTGCATCTCGAAGATGAGTGTCATTGCAACTTTCCATTGCACAAATATGCATCATGATGTATGCATGGTGAAATGTAATAAATTTCTCTCAATATTATTCTCTATTCTCAATGTTCTTGAAAATGACGAGACAAATTTCATGAAGACTAAATATCATGAAAATCTTGTAATCTCACTTCACTATCTGTGTGCAATGGTTACTGTGGGAGTGAATGACTTTCACTAATGTTGTCATCAGGGGGAGTATTTATAAGATATTGATTGTCATTCACGAGACTTTGAAGGTCTCAAATAATACCTGGAAGGTGTTATATTAAATTGTGAATTACTTGTCTGCTGAAGGCTCTATCATGACATCATTTTGAAAAGTGAGATTATTGTTTATGTAGACTTTATATTTTTACTTCACGAGTTCCAGAAGTGACATGAGGTTAAGATTATAAAATGATCCTTATAATATATGTGATATATTTAGGGTCAATTGTGCAACTGCCCCTGTTTTGAGAGCTAATTGCTCATTTGCCCCTATTTTTTTAACATTGCTCGTTTGCCCCTGTTTTTCAAAAACGAAGACTCTAGTTGCCCTTGTCCTGTGAAGTAGAGTTAACACCGTTAAGTCCAGGGTAAAAGGACCAAAATGCCCTCCACATGAATGACCCTGTTTTGGAACTGAATTGCTCGTTTGCCCCTGTTTTCTTTTGTACAGATTTATTGTGCACTTATCTTGGACAAATGAAATATATATTTTCGTAAATTCAAATTCAGCATAATATTTGCACAATAAATAGACATAATATTTGCACAATATATAGACATAATATTTGCACAATATATAGACATAATATTTGCACACACATATAAGCATCATAATTCATAATTCAGGGTTCACAATAACCACACTAAGTTTTCATGTCTCGATCACAGCTAAGCATACCAAAATAAAGTGCGGGCTGGGCACATATTAAGCCAACCATCCACTAATTATTACATATCCCAAACAGTGGTCAATTGTACACACTGAGTAAAGCAGCAAGCCTTCCTCCTCTGCCTCGGCCTCCTCTTCCTCTTCCTGTTCCTCTCGCTCTACCTCTCCCCCTTCCAGTTGGTGGTCTTCCTTCACCAACATGAGTGGCACCATCACTTCAAAAGAAAAGTAGTGAACGTGCATCAGTAAATACATGGTTGTGAGCATGAATATGTTGAAATTAAAGTGAAAAAGTGACATACTTGGTTGTTTCAGTATGTGGAGGTGATGAACTTGTACCTCCACTTGTCCCAATTTGTGGTCCTCCTCCAATATTACTTGCGGCATCACTTGTTTTGAGATAGAAAAAATGCATTAGGTTGTATGTTCAAATTATAAAGAAATTAGTGAACAAGTAGACATGGGATGACTTACTTGGATGAACCATTAGTAGGAGGGTCATTGCTCTCCTCCTCAGATGCATTTTCATGTGTTGCTTTCATCTTTTTGTCCCTAGCAGTTGGCGCCCCTTGACACTTCTTTGTTGTATGTCCTAGTTCACCACATTTGGAGCACCTCTTTCTTTTCCTAGCACCAGGTTCATCTGATGCCTTAATCCTAGATTTCCTTGGCCTCCCAGGCTTTCTTCTCAACTTAGGCTTATGGATTTTGTATCCAAGATCAACACGTGGCCACAAATGCTTTGATGTCATTGGATTAAACACACCAGAGTATGTCTTCATAAACTTCTCAATAGATAAATAATCATGGATAAATTCATCCATTTGCACATCTCTACTAAGCTTTGCTATGAATGCTAAAGCATGTTTACATGGCTTTCCACTCACTTGCCACAACCTACAAGTGCATGTCTTGTGCTCTAAATTAACTGCATATCTAAAAGATGATCCTGATGATGTAGGTGCAGTAACTTCAGCTGCATTGTTGCCACATTTCAAAACCTTATGGCCCTTGATAGCTTTGCTTTCAGCAATTAGAGCCTTTGTTATATCAAGGATTATGTTGCCCTCCAATGACATAGCAATTTTCCTGCAAGCTTCAAATTTGGATATGATCATCTGCCTTATCATATCATGCATCTCTAGAATCTGCAAGTCTTTGCACTTTCTCACCCAGTTGTTGAAAGATTCAGAGATATTATTATTGATATAGTCTACCTTGCAAAGATTAGAGAATTTGGTTCTACTCCAGAAGTGTGGATGATTTTCATCCAAGTAAGCAATTGCATCAGGACACTTCTCCATGATTCTCGCCATGTGGTAATTATACTTCTCAATAGTGCAAGCCTTGGCAGCCGGCCACATGCTATAATTTAACAAATCACCAGAGTAATGCTTCTTGAAATTATTCCACAAATGCCTCATACATTCTCTATGTTCTACACCAGGATATACATCCTTCATAGCCTCTGCTAGTCCTTTGCATGCATCTGTGCTGATAGCCAAACCTATAGGTGTACCAATAGCAGCCTTCAAGTTCTGGATGAACCATGCCAGCTTTCTTTGGGTTCAGTTTCAATTACACCATATGCCACTAGAAAAAGGCTATTATTTGCATTTACAGCAACAACAGCTGCCAACTGACCCCTAGACCTTTCTGTCAGGTGGGTAGCATCTATAGCAATATAGGTGCATCCTTCAAGGAAACCATCAATGCATGGTTTGAGGGCCACAAAGAATCTCCTAAAACAAACATTCCCTTGATGAACTTTAGTATCCAGCTCAACAATGCTTCCTAGAGCTGATTTGAGTAGCTCAGCTCTATATGTGGGCAGCAAGTCCTAACTGTCATCCCACTTGCCAAAAATCATGTCCAGAGCCTTATCCTTACCCCTGTGTACCATGTGGTAAGGAACATCAAAACCAAACTTCTTCTTCAGCTTCTTTTGCAACTCCTTAGCACACAATGTTGAGTCCTCTAGTAAGAATTCAACCACTCTATCAGCTACCCATTGTTTTCCTGCCATTGTATCACCACACTGATTCACTGAACGACACTTGTGCGTAGGACCCATCATCTTCACCTGCAAGGGAAATAAGCATCTATAATTAAGATGATAGTGTAACTAAAGTGAAAAGGAAAAAAATAACCCAACAAAAGAATTGTTATACCTTGCATCCGTGATATTTCCTGCCCTTGCTAGTATTAGCAAAGAAAGTCCACTCACAGCCTGTTTCATCAGCTCTCAAGCACTTAGCTCGAAATCGTTCATTATCTTTCTTCACAGTACGAAAACCATAGTCATTCAAGATTGCATGTTGGGTCAACGCCGATTTGCACTGATTCACATCAGGAAACATACAACCAACATCAACACATGGAGCATCAACATCATATGAGAACATAGGAACATCAGCATTGTCATCATCATCAAGTATTTCTTGACTAGGATCATACTCAGTGTTAGAGCAATCAGAATCAGAAAATTCATCTAACTCAGAGTCAGAAGATGCAGCCAAGTCAGAGTCATAACTGCTATCATTTAGTACACCATCTGAGACTTTACTATGCACCTTCTTGTCTTCCTTGACAGGCTGAGCGGGCTTTGTGGGATCTATGAAAGGATCCAAATCAATAGGCGCAGTACTCGGAAGGTTCCTCACGGTAGGGTGAAGCCTACGCTTGGTTGGTGAGAACTACAATGGCCCTTCAAAATCATTGATTTGAGCAACAATATGAACTTCTACCTTGTCTTTATTGAGCTCAAACCAATCGAACAGCTGTTCATCATTTGCAATTTCAATAGAATCATCATCTAGTGCCCGCCACAAAGAAATATACTGCTTTGAACCCCATACAAAGCTTTCACCAATGAAATTTACAACTTTCAGGAAGGTAGAGTCATGTTTGTCAACAATTGTGGTCAATGTTTCCCTATGTCTATAACGCTTTGGACCCCCATCGGGACAACTCCAGTGTGCCCGAACCAGAACAATAAGTTTAATTTGGATATTATTTGACCTACAAACCATAGCAAGTAAATAAGTTTGCACATCCTACAGACTTCACCGCTCAGCACACTGGAGAATGGAGAACCTACTGCACACAAAGAATGGAGCCCAAGAAATTTACCCATTCGGCTCCATGTCGCAGCTGTAGGGCCTCGATGGTGGTGCTCCTCGACTTGCAACGCCTTGCCCTGCTCGACCCGCAGCACCTCCTCAACTCATCAGGCGAGTCCCCTCCTAGGCCCCAACTCCACACTGCGCCCTCCTCCCGCACAAGGACGAGGCCCGACCGCGGAGGCCGCGCCGGCCGGCCGCGCAAGGCCGCCCCGCCCGCCCGCGTGAGGCTGCGCGCCCGCCCGCGAGCTGACCGCGCGAGGCCGCCTGCCCGCCCGTGAATCTCGCCGGCCCACCGTCTGAAAGAATGCCGCCGCCGGCTAACCCTAGGGATCGACGGAGTAGCGAGAGGAATAATGGGTAGCGAGCGGATGGACAGGACCGAGAAGAGTAGCGACCGGTTTCACTTCTGTAGGATAAGGGGTATTCTCGTCCTTTTTTTCTTAACTAACAAACATTTTTTGGGCCTTAATTTTCTACCACTTAACAAAAGTGTAAAACAGGGGCAAACGGAGGCTTCATTTTCGAAAAAAGGGGCAAACGAGCAAAGTTAAAAAAACAGGGGGCAAATGAGCAATTGAGCTCCAAAACAGGGGTAGTTGCACAATTGTCCCTATTTGTTATCTCTATGTGCATATGAAGTGTTCTTGCCATAGCAGGACAGTTCTGCAAGGTTCAGGGCGAGAATTACCCCATAATATTAGCTCTTGACCAGAGTTCTAAAGAATTCAAAATGATATGATCCAGAAGATTATAATTTGTCCAGAAGACATATGTTGTACTCTTTTTTCCTTAATGAGTTTTCTTGAAGTTTCTCATGCAAGGTTTTAATGAAGCAACAATATGCAAATACATTAAGAGACAATAATGTACTCTTTCTCCATATTTTTCTCACTGGGTTTTTAGAGTTTTAATGAGACATGTATTTGTCATGGTATTCGTCCAAGGGGAGTCTTAAGAAATCCTTAATTAAAGGATTAATGGGCTCATATCATATGAGCCTTGGAGGCTACCATATATGTCCTGAAGGCTACATCTATATAAAGGGACTACGTGTATATCTATAAGGAGTAATGAAAAATGGCTCCCCTCATATATATATATATATATATATAGGTAAATCCCTTAAATTCAAATATTATTAACCAGGCTCCGATACCACCGACGGTAATCAAAACCTTCGAATTCGAAATTCAAATTTAAAATTCGCGAGTTACTATTCACGATACTATTCAAAATCAGCGGTTACTATTTAAATTCGTGGTACTATTCAAAATATACGCTACTATTCAAAATAGAATATGAATAGTGCGAGAGCACTACGCGGGAAGTGTCTCAGGCACTCAAAATTCTCTCCCTACTATTCGGTACTATGCAGGGCTACTATTTCAAGCACTTCGATGAAATTTATACTATTCGCGGATGGCGACGGGTGCGTGCGTGCGTGATTAATTAATCAATATGCGGATTATGTGAGCGATCAGAGTATGCGGAAATATATATGCGTGTGAATATTTCTTCTCGAGGATCTTTGGCGATTTGGCGAGACCAAATATTCGTCGGTCGTGTACCTTATGCTTGTGTTGATCCTACTCGGTACTCACCGTACGCATCACTAACTTGCTTTTCGGGAGGCGTAAGCCTAATCCTATCCCTCTATAGCCATTTTTCATCGTGACGTAGAACGCTAAGAGATCTATCGTCTCCCCGGGCGTTCCACCCGAAGGGAACACTTCTCTCGTGACTCGAGTTCTTTCGAGTTCCTCTAAAAACGCCACACAACACGGGGCGACAGGGGAACAATACAAGAACAATACGCACGTAGGCTTCTCCTATAGGGTCCCTAGAATAGACTCAAACCTACTTGGATGGCCATAGGAAAGCAGGGATGCTCAAAGCTTCAAACTACTTCATTAAAACAAACAAGCTTACATACGGCTTTCCCTTTCGGGAAACCCCAAGCACTAGTACAAACCTTAGCTTACCTTACAAGCACGGGAAGTCGGTGACCTTCCTTATTCTCTAATTTACAAGGGTTGGTATTGTACAGGGGTAGTGGAGTGCTACTGCTATTAGTTATGGTGGACTGGCTCAGAGGGGCGCTGAGGCAGTGGTCTTCATGGTGTATCTTGCATGTCTGGTGATCAGGAGGTGGTTGCGGATCTTCTGGGTCTGAGAGCGGATGCTGAATGCATGCGCCTGCCTTCCCGTTTTATAGGGCAGAGGGAGCCTTCTTGATTGTCCTTCGTGATTATCTTCAGGGCGTCCTTCACGTTTATCTGGATGCTGAGCTGGTCGTCCTTTTGAGCCTATCTGAGGACTGAGCTGGATGAGTTATCGTCCTTCGCTGCGACGTCTTCAATTATCAAGACATTACTGTTGCAGGATGGCGACTTGCCACCGTCACAGCTTCATCTGGAGGGATATCGGTCACTGTTGACCGAAAGTGACTTTCTGAATATTTTATTCACGGGCTTTAATTCAGTGAAATTATTTAGTAGGTTATGGTATATGGTATGGTATAGGTCTTCCACGCCCGAATGATTGGTGTTGCAAAACAGCAATCAAGAACTGGCATGTGCGTTTTATATATATATATATATATATATATATATATATATATATATATATATATATATATATATATATATATATATATATATATATATATATATATATATATATATATATATATATATATATATATATATATATATATGTATGTATGTGTATATATATATATATATGTATGTATATGTATATGTATATGTATGTATATGTATATGTATATGTATATGTATATGTATATGTATATGTATATATATATATATATATATATATATATATATATATATATATATATATATATATATATATATATATATATATATATATATATATATATATATATATATATATATATATATATATATATATATATATATATATATATATATATATATCTCTCATGTGTTCTTGGGAATTAGAATAGGGAGGCGGGATCGTGATCTACAACTTCTACGCGTTTTTTCTTGGATCGAAAATGTGTGAATAGGCCGGATCTTAACAAGTGGGACCACACTAGTTATCCAAACTAATAAGCCCAAGAAGCAGCTTTTTTGTGTGGTGTCACGTATTGCTGCAGTTGCATATGCGCATGTAGTGCACCAATATTCTGATGATGGACGATCAGGGTTTTTTTTTTTTTTTTTTTTTTTTTTTTTTTTTTTTTGAGACTGCAAACACGGCCGGCAAACCTGGTCCACTAGAGCAATGTGCAGTTTTTTTTCTTGTCAGGTGTATCACAGAGTTTAAGAAGTGCGACATTCAATGTGGAGTACAAACCTGGCACAAATCCTAAAAGGACATATCGTATCACTTGGGGGTGCGGGGTTGAGGAGATATTCATAGCATCGGTGCTTCCTCTAGTAATTGTCGTCCAGAGAACCGAGCTTGGCTCGGACGGTGTGCAGGCAGCCGGCGCGGGTTCCATTCTCATAATTGGACGTACTCCCGTCTCTTACCTGGGATTTAGGGTTGTTTAGATGATGAAATTTTTTCAACTTTGCTATTGTAGCATTTTCATTTGTATTTAAAAATTAGTGTTCAATCATGGACTATCTAGGTTTAAAAGATTCGTCTCGCCATTTATAATTAAACTGTACAATTAGTTTTTTTACCTAGATTTAATGCTCCATGCATGCGTCACAAAATTAATGTGATGGAGAGAGAGTGAAAAAGTTTGAAATTTGGGTGCATCTAAACAAGGCCATATTCCCGTTTATATTCTGCAGCATGACACGCCCGTCGCGTACGGCGGAGCCATGATTGGTCGTCCCGGTGATCTCCAGGAGGGCGCGGTCTTCTTATCTATGTATAGTTGTAGGTCTTGTTTGTACACGTGCGATGTGTAGTGTGGGCGTGTGTTCATGTACGAATGGATACTACCGCTGTACTCCCTCCCCGTCACTAAATAAGTGTCGCAGTGGGTTTCTGTGTCACAAGTTTGACTTAATTTATAGAAAATATGTGTAACATTTTTATCTCCAAATAAATTTATTAAAAAACTAGACGTAAAGATTTTTCCGATGATACTATTTACTTAGCATAAATATTTATATATTTTAATACATAATTACCGTAATCGTTTAGAAGCGAGAATGACACTTATTTAGGAACGGAGAGAGTACTCAGATGAAAGGCTTCAAAGTAATTGTCATCCAACGCATCATGTCAGAGGCCGACACATATTATTTTTATATCTATCCTCCCTAATAATAAATTGACAAAATTTTTCCGCCTTTTTCTTCCACCTTTTCTTTCACTATCTTGTTTTTTTCGGTGATGGTTACAATGGGCTGTTTCACGTTAAGGGGGTGGAGAAGAGAAAAAAATAATAATACAAGGTTCCGAGACCTAAAGATGTAAGAGAAAAATAAAAGGTGAAAGGACTTTAATTATTTTTGGTGAAATATATCAGGGTTCCTGATGCAAAATATATAAATTCGATATTTATAAAAAATAGAGATCTTGCAAAATCCATCAAAAATCGTAGAAAAATCATAAAAATGTTAGGCCAGTTTTGTTAGTTTCTTAAAAATATGATCTATTCATAGATGTTATGAATGTTGTTAGATTATGCTTAAGATATATTTATAACTAAATAATTACGTGTTTAGCGACGGAAAGAAAAATATACCAAGGTGTCACTATTTTTTTTCTTTTGCCTATTGGTTTTTTCTTTTGCCTAACGTATCCTATATGTTCACGGTCAGCGGTAACGGTCGTGGACGCGGCACCGTTGTTGCTGCCTGTCCGGATGCTGAAGACGCACATGGCACAAGATGCTACGTGCGTAAGTGTGTCAACTCAGCAGCAAGTTGTGACCACGACACGACTGTGCTGTTAGACAATAAGACAATTTTCATGTCATTTTAATTCCGTAAAATAACATTATGATGATGACATATAAAAGATTATTTATAAACAAGATCATGATATCAAGCACGTTCATAGCAACAATGAACGTGTAAACAAGAAGCACGTAAAACATATATAAAACATGATCATATATATAAGGAACAAGAAACATAACTGTACTACACATGAGACAACATATGAAAGCTACTGAAACAGACATGCAGCAACATACGAAACAACGTAACAGTACCACTGAAACATACAGACATGACATATATCTCTTAATAAAAACAGATAGCAGAGAACTGACGAAACAGTTCAACAGAGCATACGAAACATACCCAAGACAACATATGAAACAGCATGACTGTAAAACTGAAACAGATGTGCAAGGAACAGACAGCAGGTATTTCATGAAACAACATGACAGAACTGATGAAATATATACAGAGCAGTATATGAAACAACACAGACAACCTACTGAAACATGCGTGCTCTGGAAAACATAAAGCATGAGGAAGATGAACAGTTTATACCCTTCGATGCGTTCCGATGATCCCGATCCCGACCCTTGTCCTACTTCAAGCGTCATGTTGATGAAGATGAACTCTCCTTCGGGAAGAAGACGAACGGACTCCTGGAAGTAGACGATGTCGGCGACTTCTCCAGGAAGAAGAAGAAGAAGACGACGACGGATTGGGCAGTCGCGTAGACGCTCCCCAAAAACCTAATTGCCGTACTCCCCGTGCAAGGATCTCTCACGGCAAGGGCTTCGGAGGCACCTGCCCTCTCGCTCTCCGTGCGCGCAGAGGAACGAGATGGAGATGCTCAAGTTGCTGCTGAGTTGTGTTCTGGTGCTTCTCGTCTAGAGGTACCGAAGGGACTGACTCCCCTTTTATCCTTGTGCTGGCAGGAGAAGAGGAAGAGTCAGGCAACCGAAGAGACTAACACGGAGATGAAACTCCTATTCTCAATGCAAGTGAGTGCTAAAAAGATAACACCCGCTCGCTCCTTTGCGCTGCTGCTGCTGCCCCCGCCTGCCTCGCCACGCCCGCCCGCCCGCCCGCCCCGCTTGCGTCTGCCTCGCCACTTCCGAGCCCGAGCCCGTGCCCGTGCCCGTGCCGGCCGGCCGCCCAGCGGCGGCGCGCGCGTGTGGCACACCTTGGTCCTTTTCGACTTCTCAAATTAAATGGAATAAACTCCACCATATAAGTCAAGACATAGACGCTTGGGATTCCCGTCCGGTACAAATAATAACTACCACAATTGTAAACCATAGAGTTTATTGATTTATTGAATATATTTAAATGGGCCTAGCCCATAATAAATCCAACAATCCCCAGCAAACTCTAGGGTTTGCAATTGAGTAATGCCAGAATTATAACTCTTTGATATACCAGTGTTTCGATGGAGGCTGTTAAGTTGAACATCCACCTAGAGCAAGAGTTTCACTCAGTCATAACTGAACAATGGACTAAGCCTTGAATTGACAGTTTTGTGTGAGCTGAGATTCATTCAAGTCCTTAACTGATACTTGGCTGCAAAAAGCATCCCTGCTGTTTTGAAGCATATAAGTCACACTTCTGTGCCTTTCATGAGTATTTAGGGATTACCCAAATCCCATAGACTGTGACCAACGGTCTGACCCATATAGGTGTATTCCTCAAGAGATGTTCTGTAGGACAACATCTCATCTTCTCTTAAGACTCTTGGAATACATTAAGGTAAATACCATCCTGCCATACAGATAGAAAAGATGTGCATCAGAGATGAGTCAAAGAAAAGGGATCTTTCCTCTCAATCTACTCCTGGCTTGTTTCACCACTCTACTTCACGGGATCTCCGATCACATAGAGCAGGTTACCACCATAGTAGACTTCACATGGGTCTCACACCCATCTCTCTCGATGCACTTTCTATCACATTACGTGACAGACCCTTAGTGAATTGATCTGCCAGATTATTCGACGTATGGACATAGTCCACCGTTATAACTCCGGAGGTTTTCAGCTTTCTGACAGTTTTCAATCTCCTTTTAATATGCCTTGTAGACTTCAGATTATTCCTGGAACTGTTGACCTTGATAATCATAGTTTGGTTATCACAGTTCATGGAGATAGCCAGGATTGGTTTTTAAACCACCGGTAAATCCATCAGGAAATCTCGAAGCCACTCGGCCTCAGCCCCAGCAGTGTCTAATGCTGTGAGTTCTGCTTCTATTGTAGACTTCGTTAAGACAGTCTGCTTGCAAGACTTCCAGGAAACAGCACCACCTCCAAGCAGGAACACATATCCGCTCGTGGCATAAAGCTCATCAGCATCAGAGATCCAGTTAGCATCACTATAGCCTTCCAGCACTCTCGGGTTACCGGTATAATGAATACCATATGTCATTGTACCTTTTAGATAGCGCAATACTCTCTCAAGAGCACGCCAATGATCATCTCCTAGTTTGAAAACAAATCGACTCAGCTTGCACACAGCATAAGAGATATCAGGCCTCGTTGCACTGGCTAGATACATGAGCGATCCAATGATTTGAGAGTATGTCAATTGATCCCTTGCTATTCTTCGATTTTTCCTCAATAGCACACTAGGGTCATAAGGCGTAGGAGCAGGGTCATAGTCACTAAACCCAAAGCGACTTAACACCTTTTCCACATAATGGGATTGTAACAAAGTTACACCACCATCTCCTTCTCTTATCGGCTTAATGTTTAAAATAACATTAGCTTCTCCCAAATCTTTCATTTCAAAATTACTTGAAAGAAGTCTCTTTACTTCCTCAATCACTTTGAGATTTGATCCAAAGATCAGAATGTCATCAACATAAAGGCACAGTATTACTGCCTCACCCCCACCATGTTGATAATACACACATGTGTCTACTTTAGTTACAGAAAAACCAGGAGATATCAAAGTATTATCAAATTTTTCATGCCATTGCTTAGGTGCTTGTTTTAGGCCATATAATGCTTTTAACAGCCTACACATCTTGCTCTCTTGACCATCTGCAATGAACCCTTCTGGCTGATCCATATAGATCTCCTCTTCCAACTCTCCATTAAGGAAAGCTGTCTTAACATCCATCTGATGTATGATAAGACCATAAGAGGTTGCCACGGCTATCAAAGTGTGGATCATAGTCAATCGAGCAACTAGTGAGTAAGTGTCAAAGAAATCTTCCCCCTCTTTCTGGGTATATCCTTTGGCCACAAGCCTTGCCTTGTACCTCTCAATTGTACCATCAGGCCTAAGCTTTTTCTTGAAGATCCATTTGCAACCTATATGTTGACACCCATAAGGACGGTCAACGACCTCCCATGTTCCATTAGACATAATAGATTCCATCTCACTCCTTACTGCTTCCTTCCACAAGTCAGCATCAGGAGAGGAATATGCCTCTCTAATAGTGGTTGGTGTGTCTTCCACAAGGTACACTATAAAGTCATCACCAAAAGTTTTAGCAACTCTTTGCCTTTTGCTTTTGCGTGTGACTACAGTGTCATCCTCCTCAGGGATGTGCTCATGAGTATCCTCAGCATGATCTATTGGAATAGACTCTTCATGCTCATGGGGAATTATAGTCTCATGACTCGTTGCACTAGGAATTATTTCACTAGGTGTATTCTTCATGGGAAACTCATTCTCAAAGAATGTAGCGTCTCTTGACTCCATGATAGTATCAACATACATATCAGGCACATCAGATTTTATAATTAAGAACCTATACCCAATGCTGTGAAAAGCATAACCAAGGAAAATACAATCAACAGTTTTAGGTCTAAGTTTACGCTTTTTGTTGATTGGCACATTAACCTTTGCCAAGCAACCCCAAGTGCGCAAATATGAGAGATTTGTTCTTCTCTTTTCCCATTCCTCAAATGGTGTGATCTCTTTGTTCTTTGTTGGAACTCTGTTCAGGACATGACACGCTGTCAAAATTACCTCACCCCACCATTCCTTGGATAATCCCGCTATACTCAACATGGCATTCACCAAAGTCTGTGAGAGTGCGGTTTTCCCTTTCAGCAATCCCATTGGATTGTGGTGAGAATGGCAGTGTCTTCTCATGAACAATACCATGTTCCACACAGAACTCATCGAACACATGAGAGAAATACTCTCCACCTCGATCAGACCTTAAATGTTTTATTTTCCTTTCAAGTTGGTTCTCAACTTCAGCTTTATAGGTCTTAAAATAATCAAACGCTTCATCTTTAGTTTTTAAGAGATACACATAGCAAAATCTAGTTGAGTCATCTATAAAAGTGAGGAAATAACGCTTACCGCCTTTGGTTAAGATTCCGTTCATCTCGCACAGATCGGAATGCACAAGTTCTAGAGGTGCCAGATTCCTCGCCTCAGCAGCCTTGTGTGGCTTGCGAGGTTGTTTTGATTCAACCCATACATGGCACTTAGACTTTTTAACCAAGTTAAATTTAGGAATTAAATTCAGATTTGCTAGCCGCATAAGACAACCATAACTTGCATGATAAAAGCATGAATGCCATAAATCTGACTCATCAGAAAAATTAACAGTATTCACCAACTTATTACACACATCATGCAAAGATAAGCGGAACAGACCTCCGCAATCATAACCTTTACCCACAAAAGTACCACGTTTCGACACAACACATTTATTAGACTCAAGAACAACTTTGTAGCCATCTCTACACAACACAGATGCGCTAACAAGGTTTTTCTTTATGGAGGGCACATGCTGCATGCTCTTCAATGGCACTGTCTTCCCCGAAGTAAACTTCAGAATGACCGTACCAACACCAAGAACATGAGCACGTAACCCATTCCCCATCAACAAGGTGCCAGACCTCCCGACCTGGTAGGTGGAAAACAAAGAAACATCAGCACACACATGAATATTAGCACCACTATCCATCCACCACTCAGGTGAATTACAAACTGAAAGAATAAATGGTAAAGAATTACCATACCCAGATGTTCCATCTCCAGCCTCAGTAGTGACAATATTTGCTAATTTCTTGTCTGGGGTGAACTTGCGATCTGGGCACTCTCTAGCCCAGTGCTGATCACTACCACAGACAAAGCAACCTCCCTTGCCTTTGTTGTTGTTGCTCTTTTTCTTAAACTGTGCAGTCTGAACAGGTTTAGATGTGTTCTCTTGCTTGTTCTGGTTTTTCTTCTTCTTAAACTTCTGGAATTTCTTCTGCACCACATTGGCAGTAGAAGTCTCAACACTCTTTCCATTGTCCTTAGCTCTAGCCCTCTCCTCAACATCAAGAATACCAATGAGTTCTTCCACATTGAACTCTTGTCTCTTATGTTTGAGAGAGGTACCAAAGTCCTTCCAAGAATGTGGTAACTTGGCGATTATACCGCCAGCCACAAACTTGTCAGGTAAGACACATGGGAAAAGTTCAAGTTCCTTAGCCAGTGACTGAATCTCATGAGCATGTTCCACTACAGATCGGTTCTCAACCATCTTGTAGTCATACAGCTGCTCCATAAGGTACAGCTCACTACCAGCATCAGTAACTCCAAACTTTCCAACAAGAGCATCCCACAGCTCTTTCCCTGTGGGATAGACAATATAGCTTTTCTGGAATTTCTTATCAAGTGCGCAAATCACTGCACCTCTAAAGAGGTTGTCATCAGCCTTAAACTTAGCCTCATCAGCAGGAGGTAAGTTAGCAGGCTTGCCCTCAGCGGCATGATAACAATACATTGCAGTGAGCCACAATTCCATTTTAGCTTTCCAGATTAAGAAGTTTTTACCATCAAACGGATCAGGTTTCAATGCAGCAGCAAAACCTCTGACAGAAAATAGCCTATAATTAGGTTTTTGGATTGTTAGACAATAAGGCAATTTCCATATCATTTTAATTCCGTAAAATAACATTATGATGATGACATATAAAAGATTATTTATAAACAAGATCATGATATCAAGCACGTTCATAGCAACAATGAACGTGTAAACAAGAAGCATGTAAAACATATATAAAACATGATCATATATAAGGAACAAGAAACATAATTGTACTACACATGAAACAATATATGAAAGCTACTGAAACAGACATGCAGCAACATATGAAACAACATAACAGTACCATTGAAACATACAGACATGACATATATCTCTTAATAAAAAAGATAGCGAGAACCGACGAAACAAGTTTAGCAGGCATACGAAACATACCCAAGACAACATATGAAACAGCATGACTGTAAACTGAAACAGATGTGCTAGGAACAGACAGCAGGTATTTCATGAAACAACATGACCGAACTGATGAAACATATACAGAGCAGTATATGAAACAACACAGACAACCTACTGAAACATGCGTGGCCTGGAAAACGTAAAGCATGAGGAAGATGAACAGTTTATACCCTCCGATGCGTTCCGATGATCCCGATCCCGACCCTTGTCCTACTTCAAGCGTCATGTTGATGAAGATGAACTCTCCTTCGGGAAGAAGACGAACGGACTCCTGGAAGTAGACGATGCCGGCGACTTCGCCAGGAAGAAGAAGAAGAAGACGACGGATTGGGCAGTCACGTAGACGCTCCCCAAAAACCTAATTGCCGTACTCCCCGTGCAAGGATCTCTCACGGCAAGGGCCTCGGAGGCACCTGCCCTCTCGCTCTCCGTGCGCGCAGAGGAACGAGATGGAGATGCTCGAGTTGCTGCTGAGTTGTGTTCTGGTGCTTCTCGTTTAGAGGTACCGAAGGGACTGACTCCCCTTCTATCCTTGTGCCGGCAGGAGAAGAGGAAGAGTCAGGCAACCGAAGAGACTAACACGGAGATGAAACTCCTATTCTCAGCGCCCGAGCCCGAGCCCGAACCCGTGCCCGTGCCCGGCCGGCCGGCGGCGGCGGCGGCGCGCGCGCGTGTGGCACACCTTGGTCCTTTTCCTGACTTCTCAAATTAAATGGAATAACCTCCACCATATAAGTCAAGACATAGACGCTTGGGATTCTCATCCGGTACAAATAATAACTACCACAATTCACTACTAGAATCAACGAGTTTCCCTAGGGTTAAGTATCCTAGGGAAATGCTGAAAAACAGTAGGGAAAACAATTTCCCTAGGGTTTTTTCGTAGGGAAAGCCCCCTAGGGAGGAATTCGACGGGAAAGGCAGGGTTTCCCTACCGTTTTGGGTGAAACCGTAGGGAAACATTCTTTCCCTAGGGGTTGAATCCCCTAGGGAAACTTCCTCAGGAAAGCTACCAGCAGTTCCTTAGGAATCTATCCCTAGGAATTAGAACTCTAGGGAAAGAATATGTTTTACACAGATTTATATTTGTATATTCAAATACATTTATATCTGAATTCAAATATACAGGTATTTCAAATTCAAATTCACAGATGAACACAGAATTATGCACTCATTTCATCCAATCCATAACCACATATCCATACATTTATATAGACAGTTATAATTATCATAATACAACCATGTCATCCATCCATTTGGTGCCCACCTATACTTCAAACAAATTGCAAGAAACAATAACTACAACTCATAGTTTGACAACAATCAAAAGAACGGATTGCCACGAAATACTCCACTTGTGGTCTCATTCACTCCAGCACTTGTCCCATTCGGATGGCCACGAAATACTCCACAAGCGATCCAACTTATCGTTTCCGGTCCAATAGACGAACCAAATGTAGCAGCCTGTGAGATTAAGCAAGTCTAAAGTTAGAAAAATGTTGAATTAAATGCATACAAGGGCATGTCAAAATACACACAGTAACATGACAAGTGCGACTGTTAGTGTAATCTGAAGTGCGACTGTGAGAGTAATCTGAATACAGACATTGGCTGAAATCAATTGTGGCATAAGGATGTAAGGTGAAGCACATGGCTGAATACACAGATGGCTGAAACCAATTGCAAGAGTTACTTTTACCCAGTTTTAATTGTAACATGCTGCCTTTTTTTAATTATAACATGGTCCTTTGTAACACTACATTCTGGAAAGAACATGCACCTCATCACCTGAGGCTCAACACCACCACAATGGTTATGCTATAGTAAGGCGTGAGCGAGCTGGCAAATAGTGATAGGACAATATTCTTTCTACAGCTTATTGTGAAGTAATATATAGTATATAGCAAATGAATTGTCATCGTGAATGCTTTATGACTAAAACTAGCAATTCAGAAATTCATATATATTATCAGGCATTGTTTAATAAATAACGCAAAGCCAAGAGCATTACCTGAAAATGTTAACATGTAGAAAGAGTCTGAATTGGACCAAGAGCCACAGAGCTGCCTCACGAATTGGACCAAGAGCTGCACAGTTATGTAGACAGAGTCATTGACATGCTATGATCCAATTTGGCTTCAAATAAGTAACAATTTTATTCAAAGAATTAGTCTTTGCAGTATGTTATGACAAACCATTGAGAAATTTGTGCAAGTGTATAGTGCCAGCACCCTGAACGTAACTCAACACCAGATCCCTGCCGCATCAGGACATGATTAGATTAGATCTGAATATAAATAACTAAATATAATTAAGTTAGGGTTCAGGTGCTCCATTTTTCACAGTAGGATGGGAAGATAAGGGGCGGGCATACCTTGTGGTGGGTTCTCTATGCGATTCTCCACTCAAGAGTGGATCCAAGCCACCGTCCATGGATCGACGTTGTCCGGCCGCAGATCGAAGGCGGCAGCATGGTGTCGGGAGAAGCTGCGGGCCTGCGGCATCTTGTCCATGTGCGGCGCGGAGGTTGGAGGGGAGATCTGCAGCGCAGTGCTCCACACGGTGGCGGCGTCCCGTGGCGTGCTCGGGTGCCGGAGGCGTGCTCCGCGCGGCACGGAGGTCGGAGGGAGCCGCGGCGGTGCACGGGGGAAGCGGCAGCCTGTGGCGCGTGGAGGGAGCAGCCCGCGGCGAGCGCAGAGGGAGCTGCAGTGTCTTGAGGCCCGCGGTGCTCGGGTGCCGGCGGCGTGCTCCACGCGACACAGAGGTCGGAGGGAGCTTCGCATGCGGTGGCTTGGGTGTGGTGTGCAGCGTGAAGGGAAGCCTGGGCGGCGGCGCAAAGAAATTTTCACAGGGGATTTTTAGGAGATAGGGTTTGGGTTCAGCCCTTCCCTAGGAATTGTATTGATTTTCTAGGGAAACTCGTAGGGAAAGATGACACCCAGCCTCATTCCTTCGATCCATACCGACGAAAACCAGAATTTCCTAGGGAAAGACAGGTTTCCCTAGGGTTTTGTCATATAATCCTAGGGAAATATATCTTTCCCTAGAGTGTTTAAAAACGGTAGGGAAAGAAATATACCCTAGGGAAACTCGTTAATTCTAGTAGTGATTGTAAACCATAGAGTTTATTGATTTATTGAATATATTTAAATGGGCCTAGCCCATAATAAATCCAACACGTGCACCATTCGCGGTTCCCATGGCGGCCGCAGTCCGAAAGCTGGACGTGCGCCGACCTGCATCGCTGATTGAGCCCCTTGCCTTCACCCAAGAGGCTGTCTTAATCTCTAGCCTCGTCCTTGTCCAGGGATATGATCGCCAAGGGTAGCGAGCGAGGAGTCCGTACTTCGTATAGGTCCACCACCTCCCCCGTTCCTCATCCACGGTTACCACCCGGCGACCGAGCACCAGACGACAACAACGAAAAAGTTTAAGATGGAGCTGCACCATCATAAGAAGAGTAGGCCAAAGACGAGCCGTTTTAACAACGTTGGTTGATTTCACCACGTTGAAACTACATAATGTTTCTTGATGATTTTTCTCGATTTTGAAACACAACTAGTCATCAAACTAAGGGTGGTTGAGAGGCTCCTATACAGATTGAAAGTTAAAAACAATGCGGCGACGCGGGAGATGCGAGCTCCCACTCACGCTCAGCGCAGGCTTTACAGTCTGCTGTCCTTCTCCTGCTTGCATTATGCAGGTTCCGATTCTCCAGTTCTCCACGCACTCAGAGTGATTCCCGTCCTTCACGGCCACGCTATCTAGGTAAAGACATCCGGAAGAGTTGTGATTCACTAGTGCAGAGTTGTAAATCTGAGACGGCTGGCTACTTGATCTATGTGAACCGCACGCAGTGATTCCTACGTACACTTTGACGAAAGAGACAAATTAAGATATCCCGAAAGCCTTGCTATAGAGCGTGTTTGCTTTCCAGCCGCTGCATGCCATGCCAAGATGTGGCTCGTGTTAGAGTGCGTAGCGGAGGTCTAACTCGCTATACTAAGGATAGCCATTGGACCCAGATCCATCAAAATCCACAACATATTCACGCATTCGAACTAAATCAACCCAAAAGACTAGTCTAAAATTGTTTAAATGTTAGAAAATATCTGTCATCATATCACTTATAGTTTTGAAATTAAAATTATTGACGTAATGTATGTTTTTTTTTTTTTTTTTTTTTTTTTTTTGAGGGGAAACCGGAGCTTCATTAAGTATTAAGATCAGGATTACAATTTTTTTTGAGGAAAGATTGGGATTACAATCAGAGTCTGATATCCATAAGACCTAATGTATGTTTGAGTCTTAGTTTAACCTGTTTAACTTCAAAATGGACTCCAAAAATCTAGAAAAAAATATCTAAATTCATGGTCTTTACAGGACAAGGTCATCCCGGGGACAATGCCCCAGCTCCTAGCTATTTGATCTATGTTAACATCGGTGGTGCTTGTCACCACGTTGAAAAGCTATATATGTGGCTTAAGCGCGTGGCGGACGTTGGTAATTCGTTGCGTGGCAAGTGGCATGAGCGACGATGTTGAGCTATGAAGCTCGATTGGCTTCATGCATAGCTAGCTAGTTTAATTTCTCACTAAGGAATAACCTGGTCTGGCAAAACTGGAATGGTACAGAAAATGTTGCTTCTGTCATTCTCTAGAAACCATTCAACATATTTTTTAAGTGTAGTGTTGGTTTTAGGTAAAAGTTGGCGGTTAAAAGTATGCAATAAGGACCGCCAATAGTAGGATTCTTTGTTTATTTCCTCTAGGACGAGGGCATTCGTCCTTGCCCTAGCCCTTTTTTTGTAAACCCCAAGGCTCCCCCTTGAGCTATAAAAAGGAGGCCTTGGGGCTCTTTAGAGACAGGTTCACTCAACTCCAGGAGTAATAAGTGAACATTTCTCTTTGTACACATCCTCTACACACACTCATCCACACATGAAAACCAGAGACTTGAGCTTCCCTTCAAACTCTCTCTCGACCTTCACAGTTTGTACATAACCCCCATTACAAGCCAAAATACAAGAGCGGGTAGCACACCATCCCCCGCGACTGGGCATAGGGACATTCTACCTGAACCAGTATAATCCCATTGTGCCCACCTTAGCTCACCATCTGGAGCCTCTAACGGGCATAAACAAAGAATCACTGTCTACCGGTTTCAAAACACCGAAAGGATTATAATGGTTCGGACGGAATGTACCTACGTCCAGTCGGAGGCTGCTCATGTTATCGGGCTATTGTTTGCAGTAGGGGCGTACAAACGATCAAGAGAGGGAGGGATCCTAGGTCTCTGTGAGTGCATGTGCTTAAGGAAGTGATGGCATGTGTTCATGTGTCACACGCTGCCTCCCCTTTTATAGTTGAAGGGGAGGGCAGGTCACAGATGAAGGGATTCAGAGAAAGGAAAAGAAAGGGCCTCTTCTTTGGGGACAAGGAGAAAAACGGAAATGGGGCCTGAAGTCCTCTCATCATTCTTCAGGTGGGTCCCGTAGGTGAGGCGATGGCGGCGGACATCACTCCTCCTTTCTTGTTCGCCATTGGGTCGTTATGAAATTCTGGTCAAGCCGAGTGAGATGCGCCATGCTGTTACAGTGTAAGGCATGGTTAAACAGTCGATGGTAAGGTGATATTCGTACGAGGGTTAGGCATCATAGTAGTGTTCTGTTCCTGATTGGTTTCACATCTAAGAGGGAGACCTAAATATTTCTCAGGGAACTTCCAGGTTTTACCCGGGAAATTATGTATGAGTTGTGAAATCGCCGTGCTATCTATTTTAGTTGGAAAAATTTCCATCTTTGTAATATTAATTTTGAGGACTGGGCACTGATCTCCTAAGAACGTCAAAATCTTTAAAAGTCGTTGTAGTTCAGTGGCCGAAGGTTCCGCGAAAATGGCTGCATCATCTGTGAATACTGAGTACCTCAGTGTGCCCGCTTTTGGCAAAATTGGTTTTAGAACCCCTTTATATGCTGCCATCTCAATAATCCGTTGCAAGGGGTCGATGGCCAAAATGAAGAGTAGTGGTTTTAGTACCTCAGTGTCGTAGGCCTCGTGCACATGTTTGATCACCTTTGTCGGCTGTTGATATATTATAGGCTAAGGCCATATAATATATTAAATAATTAATAAACTCTATGATTTATATTAAATAATATTAATTGGTTTATTACCATGATGGGCCACATATATGCAAGTGCCGCTGGTGCCACTCGTGGTTGGCCTGGACGTGGGCAAAGGCAAACAGGCAACTAGAAGACATACAGGCAGGCAACGAGTGAACCATCTTCCATCTTGCCAATTAGTAGATTACTTGATTGCATGAGTTACGGAAGTTTCCATCTCCATTAATTAATTGGCAATATGAATACGGAAGTTTTTCATTCACTTGCATTTGTCTCGGCTGCCTCCTGATGTGCCGGTGTCCTCTTGCTTTCTATTGCACGAGGGATATATATTCCATCTCTCTCGTCTGGAAGGACAGCTTCCACAGACCACCAAAAGTTCTCGCTGTCCCATGGCTTCTCCGTTCCAGAGCTTGCGCGCACAGGTTCGGGAAGAGTAGAGCCTCCGGAACGTCTCCTTCCATTGAGTTCATCTGCTCGGGTGAAGGGCAGCCATCACGTTTTTGGGGAGTGTCCGCAGCGGGACGACTACTCGCTTCGTCCTCTCCTTCTCCGTGTTCCCGACGTGTTCGTCTTCCTCACGGTGTTCGTCGCTGTTCATCTTCCTCTCGGTGATCTGCTCAGCACTGCAACGAGCGGGACGACTACATCGACCAAGCACCATGTCGCTTAACGGTGCTTCCGGCAATGCCGCAGGGTATAACCTCTTTAAACATCTTGTTGTTTTCGTTATCCAAATCATATTCTTGCTGGTTGCCGTTAACAGTCTGGTAGACATGCTTTATTTCAATGGAAATTGCTATCTTACCTTGCTGGTTAACGCTTATATCATATACATGATGTTAAATTTGATCAAGCTCTTGAATGACATCATATTGTTCTTGTTTACGTCATATTTATGGATTAAATTAAACATGAATTTGCCTAAATTTCTAAAATCGGCTGCCCTTTTACTACAACTCTTGATGATGATGTGCCCAACAAAGCTGCAATCCAATCTCTCCATTTGTCGCTAAAACCTAGCGCTCGCATGACTTCCAACAGGAAGAACCACCCAATTGAAACAAAAGCTTTGGAAATATCAAGCTTAATGAAGAGCCTCGGCTTTTTCTTTTGATGTAGTAGTTGGATTACTCTCTGTTAGTAAATGAAATTGTCATGAATCCACCTTTTCTTGATGAAGGCATTTTGTGCACATGAGACCAGCTCGTTCATTCGCGGGGCTAGCCTATTTGCGAGGATTTTGGTGATGATCTTTGCCACGCTATTAATAAGGCTAATCAGCCTATAGTCTGATATGGTGGCAGCCATCTGGTTCTTGGGCAAAAAAGTACAATATTTGCCTCGTTGACAAGACTCAATTTTGCTGTCTGAAGTGAGTAGAAACTCAGGATCACTTGTGTTAGGTCCTCCTTTATGATCATCCAGCATGTCTTGTAGAATAGTCCGATGAAGCTGTAGTCCGGCCCTGGTGATTTTTCAGCAGGCATCTACTTGATGACTGGTGCAATCTCTTTTGTGTGAATGGGGTGTCAAGTTCATACCCTAGTAGTTTCTCCTAATTCATGGCTTTTGTTCTTAAATTTTGGTGTCCCTATAACCTGAGAGAAGTGTGAGTGTATCAGACTTGATTTTTTTTCTTCTTGCCTGACCACTGTTGACCCTGCTTGACCGGTCAGGGAGGGGATGGATATCTCTTTTCTTCTTGCATTGGTGTGCAAGTGAAATTAAAAAAATCGTGTTTGCGTCCCCCTTCCTCATCCAAATTAGACATTAGTGATGTCTTGCCTTAGTTTCCTGTACTGCTGCTTTATCTCGCGGGATCGGGCCAATCACCCTGCTTGATTCTCGATTGGTCAGGATATATTCGTCATAGCAGGTGGTATCTGCTTTGACATTGCGTGTGCTTCGATTTTTAATAATTTGATCTGTGGCTGGAAACAAAAGTGCTCGAGAGATAAGAAAGTAGCGTACGCATCTGCTTTAAAGCGGTAAAAGGAGCAGTTTACTAATTTGCAAAGAATGTAAACAAGGTGGAATCAGCTCAACAGAGTCTTAACCTAAGGTCGACGGTCCGGGATTAGGAACATATACCTAAGGAATAAAGCTAAAGACGACTTAACCTTGAAGCTCAGTGATTCCGGCACACGCACACGCTTTTTTTTTTTTCCCTCTATATAAACGCCCCGGCTCGCACCCCCATTCCACCCAACTGCATCGTCTCCACACTCACTCACACACACAAGCACGCACAGATAGTGACAAGGTGCAAGGCTTTGGCAGTGCATGCACAATGGCTTCGGTGACGTTGGCACGCCATGCGGTAGCCCTGGTCATGGCTGCCATTTCTGTTACAGGTATGTCCTTCTGTTTAGTTTGCCGCAGGCCCTGCCCACACCCCCCCACCCCCCACCCCAAGAACAAGGATACCTATAGAAATTCCAATTGCATACCTACAAAATTATTATTTCACTCTATTTTGATGATAAATATTGTGTTTTTTCGTTACGAGTACTAATTAAACATGTGTAAAAACATTGAAAAGTTGTTGAAGCATTTATTTGTTGTACATATACTTATCATGTTTACAAGATATCATCATATCGTTCGGCACCCCTTATTATTCAAAAGTTGTGATTCCGCCACCGGTTATAGTTAATCTCGTGCATATATGTTTGATTTCGATCGATGCATGCGTCAGGTGCTGCTGGTTCCAGCAAGACGTTCAACATCACCAACAGCTGCGCGCACACGGTGTGGCCGGAGATCTCCTCCGCGGCGAGTTCGGCGGCGCCGAACACCACAGGTTTCGAGCTCGCGCAGGGGCAGTGGGAGGTCGTGCCGGTGCCGCCGGAGTGGTCGGGCCGCGTCTGGGGCCGTACCCTCTGCAGCGCGTCCAATGACAGCGGTGGCAACAAGTTCACGTGCGTCACCGGCGGGCCGGTCACGGTCGCCGAGTTCACGCTCGACGAGAGCGGCGGTGGGATGGACTTGTACGACGTGAGCCTCGTCGACGGGTTCAACCTCCCTGTGATGGTGGCGCCCCAGCACGAGGGCGGCAACTACTGCGCGCCGACGGGGTGCATGGTGGACATGAATGCCGTCGGCGCGTGCCCGCCCGAGCTGCGCGTCGTCACGTCGTCGGGATTGGGCACCGACGTCGCCGTGGGGTGCAAGAGCGCGTGCCAGGCGTTCGGGTCGGCGGAGTACTGCTGCACCGGCGAGTACGGGAACCCGGACACCTGCAAGCCGTCGGCGTACTCGGAGCTCTTCAAGAAGGCGTGCCCGCTGGCGGTCAGCTACGCGTACGATGACGGCGCCGACTCCATCTTCACGTGCGGCGGCGGCGGGGACACCACCTACGCAATCAGCTTCTGCCCCAGCACGGCCAGGTACGGGAGAGAGTACGTCGTATGTGACTTCCAAGCAATGGCAAGCAGCTTAACTAGTCATCATCTGGAACAAGACAACCAAAACTAACTTTTTTTTTGGTGATGATTTTATGTGACTTCAAGCAGTTGCAAGCTCTCCTCAAGCCCCAACTCGCAGCCACCGTCGGGGACGGAGAACCTGCCGCACATCGGCGGCCCCACGCCAACGCCATACACCGGCGGTAGCAGCCAGGTCGTCGGCGCCCCAGCGCCACCATGGCGCATCGTCCTTGCCGGCGCCGTCTTAGGTCTGGTGACTGCCGCCTTGGGTGCGCTCGCACAATTCTGGGGTGTCTTCAAGCTCTGCTTCAACCACGTCCAAGGTGCAGGCGCGGGTGGCTAATCCATCCAGATTAACACGGAGCATGCAATAGTATACGTATAATATAGCTAGTGTGTGCCCGCTCAGTGTCAAGCTTATTGAGATAGATATCGCTTGCATTACTGGTTGAAGGATTGTATTACTGTACATTTTCTTACAAGTATACGAGGGATTGAATAAAAAGTGTGCCTTCACCATCTATTTGTGTTCCTCTCTTGTGCAAATAATATTTTGCTTTGTTACTAAGAAATGAACTGTAATTGTGTTCTTCTCGCTCACCCGCCCGGCAGTGCCGAAAACAGCAGATTAAACGTAAATAATAATAATATATATATACTGCACAGTGCTTCAAAAAACTCCCTTTAAAATTTTCTGCCGCCGCGCGTACATATACTAGTACTAGTACACGCGTTGTTCTAAATCAAATCATCTTCAGTTCAGTTGTTTCACCCGATCGACGCGAGGTCTAGCCAACGACGAGTAGCAATAGTATAGTTAAATTCATTCCCATGCGCCAATCCGCATGCAGGACAAGAAGCATCACTCAACGAGATCTAGTGACTCCCGTGTGGGAAACCAAGATTAAAAAAATAAACAAAACTTACATTGATCTCGTTATTAATTTATCACCACAGAATCGAACACATCCGGCATGGGAAAAGAATAAAGAGACAAGCAACTGGGCCATAGGTCCAAAATCGAACACATCAAGGTGGCGGTGCGCCATAGGTTGGCGTCTCTGCACCTGGGCCATGGAGGCGCTATGCATGAGAGTCAATATTCCTTTCGTCGTCAGAGAGCAAGCAACTGGAGCGAGTCAAGAGCCAGCATGAGGACCATGAACGTCCGCGGAGCACCTCTGCTGGGATTATTCCACAGAACTATGTACACTGGACTAGCTTCTAGATACAGATTGGAGGTATAGCAGGAAATGTATATGATATGGTGTAGGTGGTTGGGGTGATAGGGTAAAAAGAAGAACCTTTTAAAGATGAAATTGTGGCCACCATACTGTAAAAGCAATGGTTAATTAGGGTCCCCGGCGAGGAATATATTGGTAATTATGATATCTTGTGGGGATACGAATTTGCATGTGTGGACTCTCATCAGCTCTCATCACCTGTGCCTTACCTTTGGTGTCTGCTCGGTTCAAAGAATAGAAATCTGGGGCTTAATGATTTCATCTCTTTTCTCTTGGATCAATTCTATTTATAATATAGAATGGTTTATATTATATGTTCAGTAGCAATTATAAATCAATTGCAAATATTGCTATAAAAACAATCATTAGCTAATCACGACACTATCTACCATATATGCTTCGCTGATCAGTTAACACGTCCCCTCAATCTGAACTGCATGCATGCGTTGTACAAGATTCAGATTGGTGCAAAAACCATGATCCAGGAGCTGGCGCGGGTCATTGGTTTTGTAGAGATGTCTGCAAGCTCTGGTCTTTAGAAGAGATGAATCGCACATCTAGTCCCCCTGGTGAAACCTTATCTCGCTCACAAAAATGAAAATAAACCTGAATATGTTTTGTGCAAGCGCGGAATAACACTTGATTAGCAGTCCAATATGTGGCTCCGATCGAGGTTATCACACCATAATATCGGTGGTTGCGTTTGTATGATGCCCAGCTCTTTCACTACAAGAAATGTGTCACCTTTTGACATTTGTTATGTCAATTTGTGACACCAAGTTGACGAAAAATGGAATGTCAAGAGATAATGTCTTTAATGACAACTTGTGACGTTTAGGTGTTAAAGTCATAACATTATGACATTGATTTTGATTGTTGGTTTTTTTGACCTCGCCACGTAAGTAGATGCCATGTAGGATAGTTTGCTGAGGTGGCAAAGAGTAAAAATGAACCAGATTTGGCCTGTTTCAGCCTATGTAGTAGCCAGTCTAAAAATGGGCCAGCCCAATTGTTTGGGGGTGATTTTTGGCCAGACCAGCCCATTACATTTTGGCCCAAACAATTTTTGGGATAGCTCAGTTTTTTTTAGTCCAGGCCATGTCACTTTACTCTACTAGCCTTTTTCGGCCTGTGAAGATTTTTTGGGCTAGCCCGATATAGAACAGCCCGCAATCCAAATTCTATGTAATACAATTTTAAATTTAAATGGTCCATTATAGCAGCACATGCAATATAATATTACATTGATTATCAACAACCCAACCCAATCACAAATGAACCGGATTCTCAAAAAAAATCACAAATGAACCAGAATATTACAAACCACAATTGCACCAGAATATTAAAACAGCCCAATATCACTTGGTCATAGTCCAAACTCACAGAACATTACACATAATATCCAGTCATATCCCAAATAAGTTCACAGGTCATCTCTAGCAAGATCCAATATCACATAACAGTGCCTAAATAAGTCTTATGGTGTTCAATTGATTACCAAATCACACAAGATAATCAAAATCACTTCCAAAATCAAGTCAGCTGTCCAAAACAGTTGGAGTTCACTATTGGGCATCCCAGGTTGTTTCTGAACTTACTGTGATCTTGAATTGCCACCAAGGAAAGAACAGAAGAATCCGGGCATCTCACCTATTTGCTTCTTCAACATCCCACCAAGGATAGAAATGTTGTATGAAATGAACCGTTCAAAGGTCAAAGACGTGAGCTCAAAATCATGAAGAATGGGCAACTTTTTCATGCTGACAAATTTGCAAGTGACAGCTACCTTCCTGAAATCATACATAGGAACATTTACAGGTTGAGACGTTTCAGCTGTCCAAAGCATTCCAGAAGTTGCTGTGGATCAAATGCATCTACAAGCAAAGAATACGGGCATTTGCGTTCAACCTAGTGGAACCAATAAGTAAAATTATACACGCCCCCCCCCCCCCCAAATCTCTTACAGAAATAAGGAGCAAAATGCGATCGCAAAGGTTCAGCTAAAAGGAAACAGAAATATGAGGCAAAGATTGGAACACTACCATACAGAGCCTTCCGGTTCATCTCATAGTCACAGAAAACTGAGTCGAAGGCATCGACACTAACCCGAAAACATCGTTCCCAGGCCAGGTATGCCGGGTCATTTCAACTATGCCTTGTAAAAGGCTATTAAACTGCCTGAGATTCAGTATGCACAGATCATCAATTAAAGTTTACCTCAATCTTGTTGTGATAAAAGGCACACAATCTTGTATTCATTAAACCAGCAATCAGCATTGGTACAACATAAAAAACAAAATCTGTTACAATGACCAAACTAAATCCTTTACGAGTACCCGACAGCCCAAGAGCAAGGCACCAGAGACAGAATTACAGCTTTCCCTTATTGAACAGAATCTCTTGATGCACAGAACAACATTAGCTCAGAAAAGCAATGTCATACTCCGCTACCAGTTTCAGAACATACATGAATTATCAAAAACCTCAAGTAGGGTGTAGGAAAATTGCATCATGATGACACCCAGGCCAGCTACAGGACTCTTGTTTAACAGGTTGGACTCTTTTAACGTAAGATATCACTTCAGTGATAAAACTGCAGACCACAAACATAAGAAGACTAGCTGCAGCTAGTACTCTAAGCATGTCCCGCCAGGGATGTTTGCTCGCCCGTAGTCTCATTGAAAGCCGGAAACCTGCTGGGATTGTTAACATTGACACTGGCAAAACAATACAAATGAAGACCAGTAGTTCCACTACAAAGATGTAATAAAAGAGAATGCATGCCCTCCAGCTATTTCGAGGTTCCAATACTGGTCGTACGGCATTCGTAATAAATATGAAAAACATATAAAGAATTGCTCCGAAGACCAGTGAAATAGAGAGTGTGATGCAATTGTGGCGATCTCTTATTGGTGTACTTGCCAGACTGGCATGCATAAGCAGGCATGTTGCAATTGTCGACAGACAAAATGACATGATATTTGCTTCAACGTAATTCAGCAAAAAAAGCTCCCCCTCAAACAGTGGCATGCCCACATTCTCGCCATCTGTAATGTACTCACCAGGTGGAGTGAAAGCAGCAGTGAATGAACAGTGTGCAACAAGCACAGAGAGACCTAAAATGCTCTGGGACACATCGGAGTATCTGCTGGATTGTTTCTCTTCGTCCAAGCAATGATTATATTTCAGATTTCTAGCCAAGTTGAATGGACTGGCATAAGCTTCACAAAGTAATAAGGAAAGGCTGGTGTAAACATCCAATAGCTGTATAAAAGGAAATAATATTAGGAGACCAAAAAGAAAAAAAAAGTTGAAAGTGCATGATGTAGGATTGTACCATTGAGAATGAATATTTAGGGCTATACTCATTCCTGGTAACATCTAACGATGTTAATCTTGTGGTTAATAATGCCAAGATTCACCCTTAGATCCATCATAAGAAGGAAGAAAGTTGAATAGATACTGATGCTTTACAGCCAGATGCATTGGTGTGTTTCCTTCACTATCGCCCGCATTCATTATACTCTTGAACTTAGGGTTCCTGCAGATGTACCACACTACCTTAGTCCTCCCCAATTCGACGGCGCAATGCAAAATATTTCTATGTTTCTTGTCAACCGAGCTCGGGCATATCTCCATGATCTCACGGATAATATCTGAGTAGCCGCCCATAGCAGCATAGTGCACAGGATACAGACCATCATCATCATCTGGAATGTAAGCAAGCAAGGTGTTGACCAGTAAAAGTTTGACCACAACAGTCTTCCCAGATGCTGCTGCATAGTGAAGGGCAGTTCTTCCAGAGCTGTCAGCCTTTTGCGCAAGTCACTACCGGATCCACAGCTTTTGCCGATGGCTTGAAGCCATCGGCAAAACAAGATAAGCCATCGGAAAAGAGGTTGCCGATGGCAAAGTGGACGTGGCCATCGGCAACCTCCCATCGGCAATAAAGTCATCGGAAAACATTTTTTTGCCGATGGCCACGTCACTTTGCCATCGGCAAACTTTTCCGATGGCCGTGGCCCCCATCGGCAAACCCCCGCCACGTCGGCCCGCCCCGCCGTCGGGGTCGACGGCGGGTTTGCCGATGGCGACGCCACGTGGCCATCGGCAAACAACTATGTTTTCCGATGGCCACGGCCGTCGGCTTATTTTTTTTTTTTGTTTTAAGAAAATCATTTCCCGATTTTTTGCCGATGGCCGTGGCCATCGGCAAACTTTGGTCATTTTGCCGATGGCCTCGGCCATCGGCAAATCTGTGTTCCTGGGCCAAATTCCCCGAGGTTTGCCGATGGCGGCCATCGGCAAATCTGGGAAATTTTTTTTTCCTTTTTTCCCTGTTTTCTTCCATTCCCAGCACATTTAATCACGAGCATGTTATCACAAGCAATATATAGACCATTCATCACATATATGCGCAATAATACGCCATTTCAAACATAATATAGCATCAAATCCATGTCCATGCCTACAAATCCATATGACAAGTCCAAATGCATCCATACAAGTCCTACATCGGCCAAACATGTCCGACGTGACACAACAAGGTCCAAAATAAGGAATAGAAGCTACCTAGCTCGTGGCGCCGTCCCCTTGGGTCCCCGAGCCCCCGAAGCCTCCTCCCACGCAGCCAACTCCCCTGCGGCGCGGGCGGCTCGCCGCCGCCGCCGCCACGATCTTGCCCAGTGGCCGAGCCGCGAGGGGAACCGAGACGGCCCGGGCTGCGGCTGCGCCGGCCCACGAGTACCCGGCTGCGTGGGGAACTGAGACGGCCCGGGCTGCGCCTGCGGCGGCCACGAGTACCCCTGCGTCGGTGGAGGTGTCGGGACGAACGGCTGCGTGAGGAGGCTCTGGAAAGGACCCCAACCGGGCTGTGGAGGAGGAACTGTGGAGAAGCACCCGCCTGGAGGGCTAGCACTGGAGTTGGGTTCGAACCCTCCGACCGTGTGCGCAAAAAGACCAAGTGATGGAATTAGTACTGCGGATTGGCATCACAAGCTAAAGCGATAGGCAATGTAGGGACTCACCGGACGAGGTGCCGAAAAGGCGGCGGTGGAGGTACCGGTGGTGGAGCGAAGAAAGCGGCCGGAGGCTCACCCATTCCCATGGCACGCATGTCTTTGGGACATCTGCGACCACGCTGCTGGTAGTGCGGCGCAATCGAGGCCGCGTGCTCGATAGGCAAGCGCCATCTCGCCACGGTTGGCTAGCACCTCTGGACCGTGGCCTCGCAATATTACACGAGCATGGTGGATTGTATTTGAAGGCAAGGTACATTATTTGTGAAACGGTCGAACGACGAATGAAACTCCACTTACCTCGAAGACCCGCGATCTCGCTGCGCCTTTGCTCGGCTGCCGAGGCGCTATGGGGACCCCGCGGTGCGCCCACGCCTGGTCTTCCTTGCGGATCTCGGCCCGCGTCGGGACGGAAGGACGGGTCAATGGCGATGTGGGCCATATAGAACCGGCCGTGCTGCTTCCCTCCTCCCAACCTCATCACGAGCTTAGGGTCTATGGGCTCGGCGGTGACATCGTAGGTGTCGCCATGGGCCTCTCGAGCTGCGGCGCGTACTTGGTGAGCTTGTCGTACACGACCGGGCTGGTGTATTTCTCGGCCCGTCCGAAGAGCTGTACGTGGTGGAGGCGCTTTCGGCTGGGCCCTTGTGAGCAAGGGCCCACCCCATGTACTCGTTGATGGGCGGGCCGGTCGGGGTGGTGCTCCCTCTGCGAGAAAAACGAGAAAACATGGTTACAAGTAGAGATATATGAAATCCGGCGCTATAAGAAATGGTTGAACACAAGCATACCCATGTTTCCATGAACTCGCCGAGGTTCGGCTCCCCTGGTGGTGTGAGACCCCGGACCTCGCCATCTCTTCCAAGCGCTTCGCCCAACGTGCTCGTGCTCCACGTACGCCGCCGGCGTTTGCCACCCCGACAATCGCACGCCGGCGGTCGGCGTACTTGCCGCACCAGCCGGAGGTGTACGCATGACATTCAAGTATTAGATCTTCCGGATAATGAGTTGAATGTGTCACATAAGGAATCACGGCGGATGTTTTCCTACTTATTTACCCGCATGTCTTGCTCCTCGGTGAGGTCGGTCTCGGCTCACATATCATCTCCCCGGCCGGGTCTTATCCACCTTCATCCCCCCCGAAGTTGGCGTAGTAGGAGATGACGGCTGGGTGTGTGCCTCGTAGAACATGTCCTTGATCCGCAACTCGCACACCTTGTCCGATGCCGGTCCGCCACATCGGGGTCCCGCCCCTCCGCCAACCTATAGTACAAGCGCACACGAGGCATCAAACATCATTCCATTGTTTGAGAAAAGTCCAACAAATGCGTAGTATTGAGATATGCGTTGCGATTGAAAGACTCACCCTTGAAGCCGCTTCTTGATCTTCTCGCCGAGGACTTCCCCATGTGCGTCCTTGATTAGGAAGTAGTATGGCCATTTGTCGGGCACGATCGTCCTCCCCTCGATGGTGACCAAGCCAGGGAAGTTTGCCTTAATCACTCGCCCCTGGATGCTAGTGACATGGGGCGAGGACTTCCTGGCCGACACCTTTCTCCAGCCACTGCACAAGCACAACAATTGTTAGTATGCGGTTTTAATTCGAAAATGAAATAAGAACAAGTATAGAAATCAACAATGGATACTTACGTCCCAGAGATCACGATCTACGGGCGGTCCTCAGGGCGCGGCAAGTGCTCAGGGAGCCTAGCGGGCCCGCGCTGGAAGGGCTTCTTCGCGGGGCTGTGGAAGCCGAGGTGCTGCCCGCAGTCTCCTCCTCCTCCTCGTCGTCGTCACCACCGCCGCCGCCGCCGTCCTCCTCGTCGTCGTCGTCGCCACCGCCACCGCCGCCGCCGTCCTCCTCCTCGTCGTCGTCGTCGTCACCACCGCCGCCGGCACAAACAGCCTCGTCCTCAAACAGCCTCATCCTGGCAGTCCTCCGCCGACTCCCACCCCTGCTGGTCGACGGCTCCACCTCAAGCTCCTCGTCGTCCTCCTCCTCGTGGTTGCCGGCCTCCACGTGCTCCTCGTGGTGGGCGGCCTCCACGTGGTCCTGCTGGGGCCCGAGGTGCATGTACCTGGACCTGACGTTCTGTCGGCGCGACCGTCCTCCGCCTGGCATTTTGTCGAGTGCCTGCAATGACAAAGATTAAAACAGTTAGTATTAGTAGATTGCGAGTACTTGTAAAGAAAACATAAATGTAAGGTAATATAAATAACAGTATCAATATTACATGGATTAGAAACTATCTCCGCAAACGGCAATATTGCTGGCGAGCGCTCATCCTCGTCATCAGTACTGTCGTCATCACTATCAATATTGTCGAGCTCTCTTAAGTCCTCATCATTAGGCGCCACATGTTCCCCAACTTCTACATCGCGTCGAGTCCGCCGGGCATCTAGGATTCTTAAGTCCTCGAAGCATCGTGCACCTCATCACCCTCGTCCTCATCGATGTCGTTGTTTACTTCCATACTCATCAACGAATCAATGTCTATCTCCAACTTACCTTCTAGCCCCTCGGGTTGATAGAACTCATCGCCCTTGGGTCAAAGTTGTAATCATCATCGTTCGGGACCGCCGCTTTACCACGTGGCGATACGAATCGCACAAGGCTCCAACCCGCAAGGCACTTGTCATTCTGGTTTGCCCATGGGAGGTAATAAACTTGCTTGGCGTCTCGGTTAGCCACAATATAGACATCGTCTCCTCCATATTTGGAATCTGTCGGATTTCGACTTGCCCAATCTTAAGGTCCTTTTTGTGACCTGGGGATCGAACCAATGGCATTTGAACATCACAGGTTTACAACCTAGGAACTTGCCAAAGTCAAGCTCCAATATCTGTTCGACTATGCCGTAATAGTCCTTTCCATCCGTGCCGGGAGTCCGAACTCCGGTGCACGTGGTTTTTAGATTGCCCCGTTTCTCTTCGTAGCTTCTCGTGCGAAACCGATAGCCATTCACGTCATAAACGTCGAATGACTTGACATGTCGATCGAAGGTTTGGCCCACACATCTCAATGCAGGGCTCATTTCCGCATCACAATTAGCCTGCACGGTTAGGACAGGTGGATAGTTAAGTTAATCGCTCATAGGAGCAAAGTGGAATCGAGGTTAGGTAGATAGTTACCTTTTTGCTGAACCAATTGACGAAATCGGGCGTATTATGTCCGAGAAGATGGTCTTTCTCATTCTCGGTAGGAGCCCTACCGGCTCCGGTGTTCATTAATAAAGTCCCTGGAGAAACAATAGACAAGAGGGGTCGGATCAATAGGTGGAGGATAGTGGCGACGTATGGAACAAGCTCATCGAGAACTTACTCTTGATAATCAATCGTTTCCTCAAGGTTCAACAACAAGTACATCATGATAGTGTGCCACTCATCATGCCGCAAGTAACGAGGGGTCCGCTCCCCGCTCTTCCGAGATCCCCCGAAAAGGCTGAGAGTGCATGAATTCTCGTCGATGTTGTAACGAGGGATTGGATCTCGTGGTCTCGTAAGTTTCTCGGTATAGTACGCTGTGTGCATGTGGACACCTCCTCCGAATGAATGCCTCGCCACGAAGCCTCAATTTTGGCTTTATTTTTACACTTTTCCGAAGAAGCTTTAGACACCTCTCGATTGGATAGCACCAACGGTCTTTGCACGAACCCCCAACCGTGCCTCCCTTGGTAGGTGCAAAATCATATGCTGCATGGACGGGGAAGAAGCCCGGTGGAAATATCATCTCCAACTTGCGAGCAACTTAGGTGCAGCCTCCTCCAGTTCAAGACAAACGTCCCGAGACAACTCCTTGGAACAAAGCCGGCGGAAGAAAAAGCTCAACTCGCCGGGACACGCCACACCGGCTCGGGTAGGTATCCCGGGTCATCGCGGGGAAGGAGCCGCTCAATCCGGATGTGGAAGTCATGACTCTTCATCCCTAAGACTTTGCCATCGGCAAGTTCACTCCCGGCTCGGATTCGCCGCATACCCATCGGGAACCTTAGCTTCGACAACCACTCCGGTGCTTCCTTCCTATGCGGCCTTTTCGAGGATGTAATCGGCCGGGCCCTTCTTCCATCTCTTGCACAGCGCAGGGGTCTTCATCACTAGATTTGGTCTATCGCAAATCGTTTCAATGTCGATCTAGCCTTAACATTGTCCTTTGACTTCTTGCCAATGTCCAGGAGTGTTGCCCAAAGTGCCTCGGCGATATTCTTTTCGTGTGCATTACATCGATGTTGTGTGGAAGAAGAAGGTGCTTGTAGTAGGGGAGCCTAGTCAAGCCCGATATATGAGTCCACATGTGGTCGGTACCATATCCTTTGAAACCACCATTGTCATCAATTTCGAGAGCCTCTATCTCGTGCAAGGATGTCGGTGGGCTCTTTTCCTTAGGGATGGGGCCGGTGACTTGAACACCTTTCGTGAAGTGCTTTTTATCAAGTCTCGGTGGATCATCCTCCTTTAGGAATTGACGATGTTTGTCGAAAGAAGAATACTTGCCACCCTTGGCTAGCCGGGTGAACATCACATCCGCCTTGCATGTTGGGCAAGGGAACTTCCGTGAACACACCACGCGCTGAACAAGCCATACGCCAGGAAGTCATGCATTGAGTACTGGTACCACACATGCATCGTGAAGTTCGTCTTCGTAGCTCGGTCATACGTCAGTACCCCCTCATCCCAAGCTTTCTGCAATTCATCCCACACTGGCTGCATGAACACACCCATTTTGTTGCCCGGGTGTCCAGGTATTATCAGCGTCAAGAACACGTTCTTGGGGTCGAACATGACGCCGGGGGAAGATTGAGGGGGATCACAAACACGGGCCAACAAGTGTACGGGGCCGCCATCATTCCAAACGGGTTGAACCCATCTGTTGCCAGCGCTACGCGTACATTTTGAGCCTCCTCGGCCATGCGAGGATTCATGGTATCAAAGTGCTTCCATGCATCACCATCCGCCGGTCTTGCATCTTGTCACTTGTATCTTTTGCCATTCTTGTGCCAAGTCATTTGTTTCGCGGACTCCTCTGTCATGCGCCGTTGCGGCCTCGGTAGTACCGGAAGGTGTCGTATGACCATCTCGGGGATCTTAGACTGTTTCTTAGTGCCATCACGCCTTCTACCTCCACGTACCTAGAGGCTTTGCACTCCGGACGGTGTGTTGCTGCCTCGTGGTCTCCCCGGAACGAGGACACACCCGTTCTTACAAGCTTGGATCGGGCGATAAGGCATCTTGAGTGCACGAAGGAGCTTCGTGACTCGGCCGTGTTTTTCGGCAGGCGGTGCTCCTCCGGAAGCGGCCCGCCAACGGTTGCCAACACGAGATCAAACCTTCCCGACCGATGCCCAAGTGACGACTTCAACCCAATTAGGCGTGAAATGGCATCCAGTTTAGAAATGCGGGTCTTCTCGTGAAGGGGCTCCTTTGCCGCCTCCATCATGTCGTAGTACGCCTTTGCGGTCGCCTCGGATCTTCTTCCACCACCTCCAATCCTTGAACGGCTTCAACGTCTTCAAGCAAGTCTCGCCATTCGGCATCTTGATCAAACCCCTCGAGGTCCGGTCTCACCACCGCCTCCGTAACCCGTTGGGGTTCCCCATGGAGGATCCGGCGGGTATAGTTTGGAACATACCCGTTCGCCCAAATATCATTCCTCATCCGCCGTTGCTCTTTCCTTGTCTGGTTCTTACACTTGCTACGGGGACAAAACACCCGATCGCCCCTTTAGAATTTGGGCCAAATGCCTTCTCCGAAGTCCCGGTCCCCTTAACCCATTCATTGGTCTTGTCTTTGAATCCCGTGTACATCCACTCACGGTCAGCCATCCTCTGTCATGCGCCAACGTAAGCGAGTAATAAGACCAACATACGCATCTACAAGGCGTTCCTACCATCTAATAGGTGAAGGATAGGTCCTAATCCCACCGAGGATGCGTAGATGAGGTTAGCTTCCATGCTCCGCTCCGTCCGAGACGGAATTCGGGCAAGCACCTCCCCGTTGTTCTCCCGATACACGTCCCGACGGGAGAGTGTGCATCCGGAGAACAACGGGGACGGGCTGACGAAACTCCGACTCAAACGGGGGCGGAACATGGAAACTAACCCATCTACGCATCCTCGGGCTGTCCAAAAAACGTGGACAATCCGAAAGAGACACCGTCGCAGATATGCACTGATCCGCATACCAACGACCGCGAATCTCTTTCGGACGGGAGACGCCTAACTTGGTTACGCAAAGTAATTACAACAACTATAAGACACAGAGGTGATTTATACCTAGGGTGGCGGCGCAGAGGTGCTCCAAGTACCCTCCGACACGTTCAACTCGCAATACAACAAAGACTTCACTATTAGTTGAAAATTTCGCGAACCTCCACGTACGGGGAGGTTTCCAAAACCCGCAAGAAAAGGGGCGGCACGATGGCCGGCATCCACATTTCGGGCACGAAGGCCCATACATCCACAATTCCGGCACGAAGGCCGTCAACGACAAAAAACGGCACGAAGGCCGTCAATCACATACACGGCACGAAGGCCGACAACGGAGGAGAAGGGTTATACCTTGGGTGCGGCGGTGGAGTCAAGCGTGGACGATGACGGGGCGAACGTCGAGGGTGGTGACACTCGCGTGGACGAACGGCAAGGGCGGGACAACGGTGATCGACGGCGATCGAGCCTCCTCCTCCTCCTCCTTCCTTCCTTCTCCCTCCTCCCTCCTCCTTCCTCCTCCTCTCTTCTTCCTTCTCCTCCCTTCTCCTTCCTCCTCCTCTCTTCTTCCTTTTCCTTCTCCTTCTTCCTTCTCCTTCTTCCTTCCCTCCTCCTCTCTTCTCCCTTCTCTCCTTTTCCTCTTCTTCTCCTTGTCTTCCCCTTCCTCCTCCTCTACCGGCGCCGGGACAACCAAGGTGGCGCCGGCCGGCGGCCCTCTGCCGGCGGCGGCCGAGGTGGCGGGGCGGAGGTGGCGGCCCGGCTCCCTCCCCTTCTCCTCTTCCTCTCCGGAGGGGACGAGCGGGCGGGGAGCTCCGGTGGCGGCCCTGCTGCCTGCTGCCTGCTGCGGAGGTGGAGGGGGCGGCCTCGGGCGGGCGGCCAAGGTGGCGCCGCCGGCCAAGGTGGCGGGCGGGCCGGCGCCGCTCGGGTACGCGGCCCCGCTCGGGAGCTGCGGGCGGCGCGGAGGAGCGGCCGGCCTCGGCGGGCGGAGCGGGGCGGCGTGGTGGAGGAGGAGGCTGCGGGCGGCGGAGGCTGCGGCGGCGCGAGGGTGCTCCGGCGGAGCTCCGGTGGCGCGGCGTCGCGGGGGTGGCGTGGCGGAGCGCGGAGGCTGCGGTGGCGGCGGCGGAGGCGGGGCGGCGCGAGGAGGTCGGGCGGGATGGGGAATGGGTTTAGGGTTGGGGCCGGGCCGGGCCTCGGCCTTCTAGTTCCTTTTTTTTTTAAAAAAACATGTTTGCCGATGGCCACCATCGGCAAACCTTCCACGTGGCGGCCTTGTATGGCGGGGGCCACATACTTTGCCGATGGCAGGCCATCGGCAAACCCACTTTGCCGACTGACCATCCAAGGCCATCGGCAAAGTTTGAATTTTTTTGTTTTTTTGCCCCCAATTTTTTTTCTGGTGCCTTCCTATACTACATAAAACCCACCTTAAAAATTTGGGACAATGTTGAGTTCTGTAGCTATATTTCCTTAATTTTTTTGGTTTCTTTGAATTTTCCCCGCAACTCTAAATTTGAACTGAGATACATGAAATAATGCAGACTTTTGATTCAAAAAATAATATTCATGATTCTTGGAGTATGTTGAGGCCGTATCCGGAGCCGGCATGAAATTACGACCGTGTTGGCCTCGTAACATGGGTAGTGACGTCTTAGGAAAAGTGTTTTAAAATTCTATAAAATCCAAACGGAGTCCGAAATTGACGAAACTTGACGAGTTGTCTCGCCATCGCATGTGTAGTGTGTGGTAAAAATTTCAAAAAGTTTCGAGCACGTTGTGACGTCGGATGGTCAAAACCCAGACATCTCCGCATGTGATCACTCCGTGATCACATGTGGAGATGTCGGGTTTTGACCATCCGACGTCACAACTTCTCGAAACTTTTTGAAATTTTTACCACACACTACACATGCCATGCCAACACAACTCGTCAAGTTTCGTCAATTTCGACTCCGTTTGGATTTTATAGAATTTTAAAACACTTTCCCACGTCACTACCCATGTTACGAGGCCAACAAGGTCGTAATTTCATGCGAGCACTGGATATGGCCTCAACTTACTCCGAGAATCATGAATATCATTTTTCGAATCAAAAGTGTGCATTATTTCATGTACCTGCAGTTCAAATTTTGAGTGCGGGAAAAATTCAAAGAAACCAAAAAATTTAAGAAAATATAGCTAAAAAGTTCAAAATTGTCCCAACCTTTAGAGGTGGGTTGTATGTGAGGTAGTAAGACACCGAAAAAAATTGGGAAGGAAAAACAAAAAAAAAAAAGGATTGTTTGCCGATGGCCTTGGAAAGCCATCGGCACAAAACTTTTGCCGATGGCCGGCCATCGGCAACCAAGGTGGGCCGGGCGCTCCCCAGGCAGCCACGTGGCGGGGATTGCCGTTGGCCGCGGCCATCGGCAAATGGGGCAGTTTGTCGATGGCCTGCGGCCGCCGCCATCGGCAAACCCGACGGCGTCTGCCGCCGTCCGCTCCTGGCAAATCTTGCCGATGGGGAAGGTATGCCGATGGCACGGCCATCGGCAAAAAAAATCGTGGCCGATGGCTTTGTTTCGCCGATGGCCCGGCCATCGGAAAACAGGCCGATTGCCGATGGCCTGTTTTCGCCGATGGCCCGGCCATCGGCAATAATTTTTTTCCGATGGCGTGACTTTGCTATCGGCAAATCATTTTTTCGCCGATGGCAGATTCCCGCCATCGGCAACCTCTGGGCCGTCGGAAAAAACGGCGTCTCCGGTAGTGAGTGTTGGCTCCCAGCGTTGCAGGGACTCACACATTTCTTGAGCTAAAAAATTAGCACTACAATAAAAGAGAACACTTAACATTTGATGAGGCCTGTTTGTTAGACCTCTCAGAGTTGAATCCAGGAGCAAACTTGCCATGCAGAATCACTTCTTACATATAGTTTATTCTAGAGAACCATTTTCAGACACATAATCACTTTTCTAAGAGAATCACGAGACACAGAGAATCAGGAATAAAAAGGAGGTCTACCAAACATTCCCTTATTACCAAACATTACCAAGACTATAAATGCATTTTCTAATTCTATAAGAAAATACCACGCCAATCTCATACGACCTCAATAAGTTTGTGTATATGATGTTAGCACAAAAAGATCAAAGATAAAAAATAAAGCAGTAGTGAATGATGTGTAGGAAAGAATCCATGTTATCGTACCGTTTCTAGCAAAAACCGCAGCATGCAATGCAGTTAGTCCATCTGGTCCAGCGTAGCTTGCCGGTGATTTCACACTACCTCCACAAGATTCACTTATCAAGATGTCAACCATGTCAGCCCGGTTGGACACAACTGCCATGTAAAGCGGGGAGACACCTTGCTCGTCAACCGCCACGGCAAGCCTTGCGTCCCTCGACATGAGCTTCCCCAAGACGGATGCATGGCCGTTCCTAACAGCCTCATGGACCGCTGTTGCCCTACCAGAATTCCATGCCCTGAGTACGTACTCAGTCTCTTTCTGGGTGGAAGCACGCTTCATCAGGTAATCAACCACGTCCGCATGGCCAGCCCTTGCCGCGCATATCAGAGGCGTGTCGAGCAGATTGTTCCTTGCCTTGATGAGAGACAGGTCCTGATCACAGATCATCTCGACGAGCTTCAGGTACCCATGGCGGGCTGCGATATGGAGTGCAGAGCTGCCCTCTGCCGTAACGCCTTCTAGGCATGCGCTGCGGCTCTCCTCAGCTATTGTTGTCGTGGATAGGATTTGTGCTAAGAGCTCTGCGTCTCCAGTGGAGACAGCTTTGAGCAATTGGGAGTTCATTGTGTGTGGCTTGTGCATCGATGCAATGTTTGTTTGTGTCCGGCTTAAACTGGGTAGTGGGCACAGCCAAGTACATGTACACAGCGAAGGATAGGTGCAGTGGTTTATATTTGTATGTATACAAAGAGGAAGGCCCATCTTCCTAGCAACTTCGTACGCTGGTAGTATACTAGAATGAAGCAGTTAAGAACCATCTGCACCTGATTACTAATTAACATTGATCGGGATGGATAACAAAGACAAAGTTACGCTAACAATTGTCTAGCGTGCTCAGTGGGAGGCTGGGGTTGAATCTCAGTCAAAGTAGGTGTAATCTTGTTATATATAAATAGCTGTACAGTGGTTTTTTTCTATCTCTCTCTGACTTGGGATGCAACACAAACAGCCCAAGGCCTAAATCTGCTACTCAGTGTGCTTGCTCACTCTGCATGATGTACAGAATATGTTCAATTTCCTACACGATATGTAGGGTATTCAAGAAACACATGCAAAGAAACGTTTGTCCCATTGCGCAATGTCTATATACTGAGTGTGCTTGTCTATTGTCCCATTTTTCTCTAGAATTTTGGATGACCAACAAAACGCTTCCCTCTACAAGAGCCGCTGCATTCCAGTACATTTGGTGAGGCCACATTGCTTTTTTTATTTTTCTTTTTTGTTGAATAATGATCCAACATATCTAATTTATCAAAGGTTGGTATGTCCAGTTGTCCACCTGGTTGGCCTAACCTGGCCTGGAAGGCTTAGTAGACTGTTACAGTCAATGGATCGGATTTGTGGCCATTTATCCAAGAGATGAAAATGCAACTAGCACGTCGCTCGTAGCTCTTTTAATTGGAGATTTATGTTGCCCCTTTCATTGGATATCCCACATGGGCAGGAAAGAATTAAGGATCGATGCGAGGTTCTTGAAACGAAAAGAAAAGTGCATACAAACACAACACATTTCAAAGCCTTTACTGAAGCTAATTCGAACTGTCATACATACACAGATCTATCCATCTCAATCACCAGACGAAGGGGGCGAAGGAGGGATGAGAAGGAGAACATGTACCTTGCGTTGGGGTCCTACGCGGCCAGGTCGATGGAAGCGGGGCGCCGGCGGTCCTGTCCTTGTGGCTTCTCGCTGGTGCGTGAGGTAGCGGTAAGCGGAGTTAGCGACGCCGCCGCCCGCTGCTGCGACCCATCTCGCCGAAACGTGAACAAGGGATCCGGGATCAGCGCAGGGCCGTGCCCCATGGGTGTGCAGGACGTTCGCTCGTACAGGGCCCCAAAATCGGAGGGGCAACAAAAACCATGACCATCAGACTTCAAGATTAGTGTGTCTCTTGGAATTCGGCTCTCGAGGTCGAGGATCGATCATCTACAGTCCTACACCCATCCGTCTCCCTCTGGCTCTCTCGTCCAAGTTTCTCTGTCTCCCCGATAAGCAAGCAAGCCAACGATGGGTAACTGAATCTTGGTCCTATAAACTATACTGTAATTAGCACCTCTGATGCTCTATAGACTGTAGTCTTACGTGAAGATCGGAGACTAGCAAAGGCCACCAGCGCACGGGAGTAGTCCACAGGATGCCTTCCTAAAGATCTGAAATCAGAAGGCTGGTAAGCCTATTTTGAAATGGATTTGGAACAAGGCCTCAATATTTGTCGGCACGGCCCTGATCAGCGTTGACGGAGCAATAAGCATGGGGTAGAAGTCGCGATGAAAACGGATCGGATACAAACGGACATCGGTCATACCATATTTGTTTTCATATTTAAGTGCGGATTCGGATTCGAATACGGATAGTGTCAACCATGCCGGATAGGATACGATTGGGTATCGACATCATAAATATGCGATTTTAATATTCAGATACGGATACGGTATCGGATATTGAATATCCGGTTTTAACGATACGGACGGATTTAAACCCCTCTAAACGAATTTGGTCGAACGAACGAAAGAATAAATATCCGTACCACTTTCATCGCGAGGTAGAAGCCTCCAGGTCGTCGTCAGGCTCTCCCGAAAGGCAAGCTGGCATGGGAGCCGCCGCCGCTGCCGCTATTGCCGTCTGACTCAGAATCCTAGCAATCCTAGGCTCGTAGCAAGCAAGCCAAGAGAAAGGAGAAGGAGAAGTGGGCCGTACGCCTGTGGGCCGGCATACAGCCGGCGGCCGCACGATGGCATGAATTGGGTGCAAATGGGCTACACAAATTTCATGGGCTAGGCCGAACTATGAAATACGCGCTTGGCGTGGTCTCAAAAATGGGCTGGGCCGAACTTCCCGAGGCGTCGAGCCCATTGCAATTTGCTACCTCCCTCTCACACACGCTGAGACACGCACTTCACTACGATGAATGATGTCTGTAACTTGGTTCAGAACTGCGCTTCGATTAAAACAGATGTAATTCCTCAGCAGTTTTTTTTTTTTTTTTGACACAAACCACACATATATTATATTAATTCAGCAACCAAGTTACAAAGAAGACCTTAAAAGAGATCTTAATTACAACATAGTCCTGCAACGTCTGGATAAGGAGGCAGCTTCGTTGGTGGAGCTGGAGACCTGCCCGCCGGCGATATGGCGCAGGGGCTTCGATGACGATGCATACGCCGGGGTGGACGAACCGCGCCAAGCGACAGTTGAAGAAGGGACGGCTGTGCCAACGAATACGGCACACTCCGGCGACTGAAAGATTCAGTTGTTGCCGTAGTCGGATGTTGAAGAAGCACGAGCCGGGGTCCCAAGTGGAGGCGGAGGAGGCATACCAGAACCAGCAGGGGAGCTGCAAAGTGAAGAGCACGGGTAACAGGACCGAAGGCTGCTGAATCGAGTCATCACCGGGAGAAAGCTCTGGGCCTTGAGGAGGACACGTGACGCACAGATGGATCTGGATCTTCCACGAAGAGCAACTGTGTGTCCTCCATTGAAAAGATCGTGGGCCCCAGCATGGTAGTGTATGTGTAGAAGCAGCAAAGGCAGAGATGCATGCATCACCTGCATGGAGGACACTCATCCAAACTGGAGCCGCCACCTCTTCTCTGTGAGGGGACAGATGGGCCCACTCACATGCTTCCGCATAGATGACCGAAAACAATGCCGGATGGGTACGGCACCGCCGCAGTGGCCACCGGCAGAAGCGATGAGGACGGCAACGCCGCCGCAGCAAACAGCTCAGGCCGCATGATGGCGTCGTCGTGGTAGTAGTCGGCGCTGAGGTTCGGCATCTTCTTCATGCTGACGACGGCGTTGATGCCGAGCAGCTTCTCACGCAGCAAAGCACCAGCAAACGCCGTGACCACCAAATTGGAGGTCGGTGGGTCATCAACGATTGCCGAGCGCAGAGGCACATCGGGCTCCAGCTCCAGCACCATGGACGGCATGGTGGCCTTGAAGCTGCGCTCTGCTGCACCGGAGATGAGGGAGGGAGGAAGCTTTATTTTATTTTTTCTCACCTGAGGACGACGACCATCGATGGCGCCAGCGACGGCAAGGCCGGTGACGGCGACAACGAGACCAAAGACCAGCAGGGAACTCAACACGCGACGAAGCGCAACAGCCATATAGGCACACTCTAACCTGAAACTAAGGATCTACAACTACTAGAGGCGGGACCCCTCCCCCTGAGCGCCGGCGAGCACGCCGGCTACGGAGGAGGGGGCCGAGCTTAGAGCGGTGGGGAGGGCGAGTGAAGGTTGGAAGATGGCGATACTACGGCACTGCCGAGCGTACTACTCAGAGCGTACACTAGAGGAACGTAATTCCTCAGCAGTTGTATACGTTGTGAAATGGCAACGCCAAGAACATACTATACTAGTAGCTGAACGTACTGATGAAATGGAGTTATATATCAAGTAAACAAAAAAGCATGAAAAGAATAAAATGCTTTTTTATTCTTGCTTTTGAGTGTACATATCTTGAGAAATATATATATAATATGCGCCGTAAGTGCACACGTGGATCTGCTCTTATTATATTAGCTTGTTTCCCTCTTCAAAGAATAAAATGCTTTTTGATAGCACACACAAAAAAGGCAGGCACATGTGAATTAATGAGGAAAAACATATACAAAATGTCACTCGTCAAAGAGATCCTAAACAAATTCGTGAGTATATATCTATGTTTCATAAATATTTTTATAAAAATAAGAGGTCAAAATTGTACTTTGAGACCGTGTCACGGTCCTAAACGATTTCTAAATCATATACGGAGGGAGTACATATTAGTAATCAGATTTAACTACTGCTGGAAACCTTCGACCTACTAGCTTCATGATGGGTACCTGATGGGAGGGAGTATTAAATTAAATTCTTAAAATGACTTACAATTTAAAACGGAGAGAGTACTAAACTGAATTAACAATGAAAATACCTGATGGGTACCTGTGTTGTACGAGATCTGCTGCGTGATTATATATTGCTAATGCCTACAGGTACAGCGCGTAGCCTCCTGCCGCTGACCCGGAGTTCGATCCGGCATGCTACAGAACTGCCTCCGGCTGTCCACGAACCTTGAATCCTTGATCCTTCTGCGTTCTGCTAGCTGTTGCTAGTGCATTGTTCTGCTACACGCAGCGCCAACGCTCCGAGAGTGGAAATCGCGAATCACGGTCTCAGGAAACGACGAAGACAGATTGAAACCCCGAGATCAGTGAGGGGTGAGCGCGACGTTTCAGTAAAGCAGTAGAGCAGCAACGCATTCGAATCGCGTTAGACTTCATTCAAATAGCAGGAAAGCAGTAGATCGAGCAGCAACGCGGTTAATTGGCTTCGCACGCCCAATTAATTCGTGGCGCCGATGAGCAGCATCATGCGTGCGTTGCTGCTGCCCGTGACGTGCAGGGAAGGACCGCGCGCGCGCGGCCTTGACCTTGACCACAGATGGAGGCGGCGGCGGAAGCTGCGTTTTACAACAGATGGTGGGGCCACTGAAAGAATGACAATGGTATAAATAAATGAAGAAAGACCAGTGGGAAATTAATGAAAAAAATTTACTAGATACTAGTTATGAAGATGAAGAAAAATACTCCCTCCGTTCCCAATTACAGTTCGTTTCACTTTTTTAACCTCAACTTTGACCACTCATCTTATTCAAAAAATTTATGCAAATATAGTCAAATTTAAGTCATTTGTGAAGATATTTGGTTAGTAAAGCAAGCTACGATAAAATAAATGATATTTGACACAAATTTCTGAATAAGGCAGTGAAACAAAGTTGTGGTATTAGAACAGACTAGTACTCTTTATGTATGACGTATGGTTATACAATCTAGAAAATGCTATAGATTTTTTTTTGAGAATTTCTATCAAATGCTATATATGCATTAGAAATAAAAACTGAGAAAGTAAATAGTTCAAAAGAAGCAAAAAACTGAATCAATGGATCAAGATGACTGAAAATTCAAAGCTATATATGCACCCTATAGAATCGGGTACATTAGGTTGTTTAACTGTGTATGGTGTACCTACTCTGAATGCCAGCTGTGTTGGAGTGCATTGCTTATATATATTGTATATGACATATGTATACCAACTGAAAGAAACAGTGGTTTCTCCGCCCGTGACCGTGCTTAAGAAAATTTGTTAGGGTCACCGTGCTTAAGGAAATTCGTTATTATAAATAGGTAACTAGACCCGTCCGTCCCTGTATAATTTCTCACACTTAGAGCATTGCATTATGGCCTTGGTGCCGCGATCTCATGCTTGGTCATCGTCGCCGTCTGGATTACAGGTAACCAATTCATCTCATTCTCTAGCCTTATGCTTGTTGAGTTTGCACGATGCATATATATACGTCCTGGTGGCGCCCCAGGACGGCGCGGGGGGCAGCTGCGCGCCGACGGGGTGCGTGGGGGACCTGAACGTCGCGTGCCCGGCCGAGCTGCGCGTGGCGTCACCGTCAGCTGACGCCAGCACCGGCGGCGCCGTGGCGTGCAAGAGCGCGTGCCTCGCGTTCGGGTCGCCTCAGTACTGCTGCACCGGCGAGTACAGGGAGTCGGGGACCCTGACACGTGCAAGCCGTCGGCGTACTCGGAGCTGTTCAAGAAGGCGTGCCCCCAGGCGTTCACCTACGCCTACGACGGCGCCGGCTCCATCTTCACGTGCGGCGGCGGCGACACCTCCGCCTACACCATCACCTTCTGCCCCAGCACCAGCACGACAACCAGGTATTCACTATACGCTGATTTCATTGTCGAAACATAGGACTGCCCCAGTTTCCTCCTGCTTGAAACAAATCCTCCTCGTTTCGGGTCGAGTACGTCATTGGCAGCTTTCTCCTGCTCTGGGGCTTGGGCTACTCTGGCAGTCATGTGTTCTTATTCCTGAGCTTGGATCTTCTTGATGTGTGTGTGTGCCTGTGGTTCTTGATCTCGATGTCCGTCCTCCCCGGCCCGACGGTTGCACATCGATCTTGGACCACCTGATTAGGATCAGGTGGCGCGGTTCTGATTGGCCCAGGAGCTTCGTGTACGGTCAGAGACCAGCTGGCCTTAGCGTGCATGGTGCCATATGCCATTATGGCCTTGAGCAGTCTTAAAAATTTTAGGGCGTTTTCAACGAGGAGGGCTAGAACCATCAACGGCTGATACAGTCGAGCAGGGGAGTTCTTTTCTTGTCCGCCACCCCAATTTATACCTCTATCGCGCTGTGCCTGTCTCCGTGGGCTCTGGACATGATTGACAAGTTGAGGCGGGCATTTATCTGGGCTGGTACCGACTCAGTGGCAGGGGGAAATGCAAGGTGTCCTGGCCCATTGTCTGCATGCCGAAGGAGTTGGGTGGGCTGGGCATCTCAGATTTGCGGAGGGCTGGCATGGCGCTGCGTGTGCGCTGGGTTTGGAAGGACAGGTTTTCTGGCCGACAGCCTCAGACCAAGGAGAGGGCTGTTCTTCAGCGGTTTCAGGCAGCCACGGTGCTCCATTTGGGGAATGGTGAATCTACTTTCTTCTGGACAGACAAGTGAATCAACGGGGAGTGTGTGCAGGACATTGCACCTCTCATTCTGAGGGCGGTGAAGCCACGTAAACGAAGGTGCACGGTGGCTGAGGCCTTGCCGGGGGATGATTGGGTTCGACACATTGGGGGCCATCACCTTGCAAATGCTTGTTCAGTTTAGCAACCTATGTGATGCTTTGGAGGGCATTGAGCTTTCGGCGAACCCAGATACCTTTGTTTGGCGGCTGAGCAGCGATCACACATACTCAGCGGCCTCGGCTTCTTCGGCTCATCCCCGGTGTTGGGTGCCAAGCAGCTGTGGAAGACGGCCGCTCCTCCAAGGGTACGCTTCTTCTTTTGGCTCACCATGCATGGAAGATGCTGGACCGGGGAGCGCAGGTTCAAGCATGGTTTGCACACGAGCAGCGATTGCGTCATGTGTGATCAAGCTTCGGAGTCCATGGACCACATCTTGCTAGGGTGTCCTTTCAGTCGTGAGGTGTGGCACATCTGCCTGGACAGGCTACACATCCAACTCTGTGGTGGAGCAAGAGGTCGTGATGCTTTGGTGGCTTCGTTCCAGGAAGTTGGTCCCCAAGCACTTAACGCCTGAGGCTCGAAATACGGCTAAGATCCACTCTAAACGTTGAATGGACCACACATAGAAATTAATTCTCTTGCGCTTTCGTTCTCGCTTCGCGCAAAAGGTTCGAACCAGAATTAAATTTGTACGGTGCCTTGGTTTTTAAGTTGGTTCTACTTCCTCTCAACTGGCAGTTGGTACTAAATTCGCGTAGCTACAGTGTCCCGTGCTGCTACAGTACCCACAACACCTCGGTGCTACAGTAACCGCGAATTTAGCCCAAAGCCCAGTAACGGCCCATCATCTTGGCCCAGTGGGTCTCACAGACTCCCTGTTCTTTCTTATTGGCTGGATGCTTTGGAAGGAGAGAAACGCGCGCACTTTCTCTCGTGTCGCGCGATTGCTAGCGGCGTTGGCTGCTGATATTTTGGTGGAGGCGCGACTGGTGCTCGGTGGACAACAAGCACCTGGAGAGGCTGTTGTCCATGTTGTAGTCGCTGTGCTGTTTTGGTGCAAAACTTGTTCAGTAGGTAGTCGTTTAAGTGGCTTCGAGTGGAGGGGTGAGGTTGTCTGGTAACACCTTTGTTACCATGTGTTGCCTTTTGTAACAAACTCTTTCTCGCTTAATGAAATACGCACCTAGGCGTGATCTTAAAAAAAAAAAAAAGAGGGGGCGGGGGGGGGGAGGGGGAGTGTTTTGGAAACACATTTTTTCTTTCCTGCCGGTCTCTCCGCTGCGTCTTCGCTACCTACAATGGCACCATGTGCGCTACTGTTTATCCTGTTTTAGTGCGTCCCGGAATGTAGTATATGAAATTTTGGCCTCATTTACACTTTTAGACTTTTAAAATTATACATATTTGACAAAGATTATTCAAATTTGAAATGTATGCACATTTTGTCAAGTTCTGTTGTCAAAATCGTTTTTTGGTATCTGTCCAGATGCTGAAAATGCTTGCAGCTTCTGTCATGTATTACTGTAAAAAAACCATGTTTGTTCATAGAAGTTGGGGCAATTGTGATTAAAATCAACAATGAATTAACCTTTCCTTTTTGTGATTTTTTTTGTGTGACTGCATGCATGCAGTGGCATTCCCTCCAGCAGCCCCAACTTGCAGCCACAAGAGACGGGGAACCTACCGCACATCGACCGCACCACGCCATACACCGGCGGCAGCCAGGCTCCAACGGTAGCTTCGACACCGTGGCGCATCGCACTTGTCGTCGGAGTCTTGGGCGCGGTGACAGCCGCCTTGGGTCTGCTGGCAAATGTCCTGGATCTGTGCAAGCCTTGCTGCAGAAAAAGTGATCAAGCTGACTAATCGATCGAGACTATAAAACCTGCAGCCAAAGTGAAATGAGAATCCTGTCCTGTTGCAGGTTCCTCTCATCTGTGTCTTGTAGTGAACTCTTGGCAGACATTTGATTTTCAGACAAATTATCCCATCAGTACAACTGTACAAACAGCGTCAAGACTATTCAAGATTGAAATGCAGTGGTTATTGCTAAGGGCAAAGAGAAGCTACTCACCCACAATTGATTTATGGATAGCAAGTCTTTCTTAGCCTGGATCTTAGCTGCAATCAGCCAGCTTTTCTTTGTTTCCTTCTTTGTATCCTAGATCCCCCTCATCCAGAAACTCTGAACTTTTATTTCCTCTGCTGGTTTCTGTTGAATTTTGCTTGTTTTTTAATAATAATGGTTGTAGGGTGTAAACCCCTCCAGATTCTTCAAAAAACTCTTGGCAGACATGGCGGCTAGAAACTGTGTGGATTATGAGATTCAGAAGAGAGTAAAATTCACTTGCAGCTCTCGAATTTGGTATTTGTGTTCCTACAGAATCTTATATTGGTGACACAGAATTTGTACGAGAAGTTCATCCCGACCTTGGTTTGTATAATTCTTGAATTTTGACATTTCAGTCACTGAACTTGTATGGTAGTGTCTTCGGATCTATAAACTTGTTAGAATTATCGAAGTTTAGGATACAAACCTACCATAAAACATCATAATTAACCCCTACAATCCGCGCCGGGCTCCTCCAAAGAACGCCCGCGCACGTCGCCACAAAAAATTGGGACCGTTCGATGTCAACGCATGCGGTCCAGCAGGTGGCACGGTCCTGTTAGGTGGCGCAAGAATCACCTCTTGTTGGATTCTTCCTACCAGCTCCTTCTCATGATGTCTACATTCTTTGTTGGATTCTCGTGGATTCTTACTCTACTTTTGTGGATTACGCTTTACGATTCTTGAATTCACTGCGGTGAAAATATCTTTGATCCCCGCTTCACTCGAAAGAAAAAAATCGCGTCCTTTCTCGTCGCCCCCTTCCGCCTCGTCCCGATGCGGGCGACGCGCGGCGTGCGTGCGAGGCGGCGCGGCCGGCGTGGCGGCGGCGCGGGGCGGGCGCGCGCGGGCGGCGAGCTGCCGGCGCGGCCGCCGCACGGCGGCGCGGCGGCACGGCAGGGGTGGCAGCGCCCTTCCCTTCCTCCTCTCCCGGACGCGGCGATCTAGGGTTTCGCGACGGCGGTGCCGCGAGCTCGGCGTGGCGGCGGCGGCGCGGGCACGCGCCGCGGGCGGCTGCCGGCGCGGCCGCGGCACGGCGGCGCGGCACGGCCCGGCCGGCGCCCCCTTCCCTTCCTCTCTCCCGGACAGGTGGCGATCTAGGTGTGGGGCCACGGACGCGGGGTGGCGGCGTGGTCACAGTGGCCGACGATGCAGCGATGTGGGTGCGGCCAGCCCCCTTCCCGAGCGGTGAGCTCCTTCGCTGCAGTCCCCTCTACTCCTTTTGATTTTTGCCCGTATCCCAGTTGAGGCAAGAACATCCCTCTCCCCTGCTCTGTTCTGTTTCCCTCTTCTGATCCCTCTTCTGATCTGTGGTAGAGATTGAAGGATTCAGCAGGAAAAGCTAGGTGCGTTCCATTAATCTCTATCCCATCTTTCCATTTATTATATGCTGATGAGTATATGAATAGATCAGTCCGTTTCCTTACAACGCGAACACATATCGGTGGCACTATGAGTGCATTTATTTTATTATTGCCAGCGACATGAATTGCTACAGATTATGCTATTTCTCACCGCATGCAGTTGTGCCTATCTATGAAAGATCAAATGATGCCATTTTGTTATTGCAAAACTTATCTCCCTGTACGAGCCCTGCAATGTCATGATGGGATCACAATGACCCCATCATATGTTTTTCCCCTGCTAAGCTTGGTTGTATATTGCTATCTTTACATTGATATAAGAAATAGTACATCCATGGTACCATTACATTTTCTCTTTCAATTATGCTGATTATATTTCTCTTTGTGGTTTACTTTGGCAGACATACAAAATTGCAAATGCTGCAGATTTTGGCCCTTCCTTGGTCAGCCATAGAAATATGGTTACCTTCTTCTTGGGTTGCGACCTTGCCCCGGCTGCGGCACCTCAGCTCGTCCTAACCAAGCCAAGGTCAGCGCTATCCTCGTCCTATTCTTCTCTTGGCAGTCCACCACAACTTTATTTTTTGCCATTATGTACAGTGTGGCTTTATAGTTGTTGCTTAGATTTTCTTTTATGATGCTCATACATTGCCGTAGACTGATGGACTACATTGTTGTTTTCACTAATCGATGACAACCTTCCTCAGGACATATTTACTTGAGCGTAGTTGTCCTATAACTGATTTCCTACTCTTCTGCGTTGATAAGGTCTTTGCCCATTTCTTTTTATAGCTTCCAGTTTGAATGTGTATTCCCCTTACATGTCAGCACATAGGAAATTGTAATGTATTGATTAATGGTTAGTTTAACTAACCAAAATTTGGATTTCAGGTCTATTCAACATAAAAATTTGGTCCACAGTGGGCAATGCATCATATAATCCCTCGGGTTATTTATCTACTGTCTCAGTACCTTCTATTTCCAGGTTTTTTAAAAACTTATATTTCCTACAACTGTGCATAATATAATGCTTGACTAATGGTTATTTTGATAGCATTCTGAAGATATATTCAAGTAAAACAGTCTGATCTTATACAGACACATTGTTGTTACAGAATAAGGTCCTTCAGTTTTTTTTTTCCAATGATCTATGTATTTCATTTACTCTTCTATCATTTGTCCGCTCAACCAAACAATTCGTTAAAATTGTGCAAGTTGTCTCTTCTCGATGCAGAATCTGCAGAAACCATGTACAAGACTATTGAGTGAAGAGTAATTATTTGTTGCATGCCATGATGAGAGATAAAGATAAAGCACTCAGTATCCAGTTCATTCCAATAGAGTGAGATTGCCAATCATGCAGGTACATTGCATTTGCTTTAATGATTGAATAAGTTTTAGTTGCTTAGTCTCAAAAAGGAAGAGTCAGTACCTCTGATGGCCTCTTAATACCTGAAGTGTATTATTTATGTACTTTCATTTATTCTTATAGCGGCTATAATTCTATTAGGCCTTTAAAGTATTTACCTCTCATAATTTGAAGCTGGCTTCCGGCAAATAGTTAAGAGTGGTTTTTAATCATTTTGGGCTGATCCCATACTGTATATACATTAAATCTCTATTCTTTTACAATAAACCTGTTACTCCAACCTATAGTCATAGGATCTGTAGCTCTTGAACATTCTTGTGTGTGATGGTACCGAGAGTTCCCATTGACCTTTAATATGCAAATGCTACTAAAATGGTATGTGTATGCCACTGGCATTGCTCTCATTCTAGGCTTAAGATGAATTACTGCTGATCCTATTCAAGGACAACAGTATGTGTATGTCACTAAAATGGGTCTCCTTCTACACTAAAGATGAATTACCACTGATCCTGTGCAGCAGCAATAGTGCTTCCTCTTCCTTCACATAGAGCTTTGCTTTTTTTTTTCTTTTGGATGACCTGTATTCAGGTTTGTCTTATGTTGTCACTGCATTTTTTTTTAAAGGTGCTAAGCAGACGGGGCTTCTCATCCTGTGTCCATCCAAAGTACGTGGGAGATCGTCAAATGTACTTGGGAGACAGATGGAAAGGTCTGCTTGGCATGGTATGTCCCTGGCGAACATGTATATTGATCAGTCCGTCCTTAGACGCACATGTTTTAAAATCAATTTATCTATTTGCTTTTAACTCAACAGCCATCCACGTGAGAAACTCTGATAAATATGATACAGCTGTATACAAAACAATTCAGCCATGTAAGCACACCACGGTTCGTTACAGTTTGTTCTAACTGCTCGATCTGGTATTCACACCTTTTACTTGATTGTTAGTTTATTTCATCATTTTACAATATGGATGGTTAGCGTCTTTCATGGTTAGGAAATACAAACTTCCTTTCGTATGTACCTTTTGCTGCTTGGTGAAATAGAAAAGGCATCTCTTCCTCCTATTTACCATAATGGGCTCGGTCTTCTATGACCTCTTGGGTTTTTTTGCCCAATTTCTAAACAACCTCTTGCTGTTAGGTTCGATCCTACTAGCTGAAAGATGAGTTCATGCACCCATGCCATCCATTGATGGTTTAGTGAGATGGGATACAAATATTCTATGTTTTAGGATGTTGTGCTGCTATTAGTACAGTTTAGGACTCATCTTTGGTCTCTCATTGAATAGATTAATCAGAGCAAATTGTCTCATTAACTCTTGGTCTCTACTTGCAACATAATTATAAGATGAAACTATTGTAAGATGATTGAAACAACCATTTGAAATCTAATTCTGTTTTCTTGCGTTCATGCCGTCCATGTGTGACATCAGCTTGTCCTTCACAATATGGATCCAATTTACAAAGTGGTGGCCTTCTTATTACTGCATAATTAATTTCACTTTCACTCCTGGACTGAGCATGCACACCTTTCCTGATATTTACCTATTATTAGTGATCATGTTGCTGATCTCGAAAACATATTGGTTCACTCAAATTGCAAAACCAATGGTCTTACCGATTTGGATATGCAAAAAATACAATGTCCCTTTCCTCATATGCAATTCCTTCACTGTGTTCAATTTTTGTTCCCGAATATTGGATGCACCCAATTTCTTGTTAGATCATTATGGTGCGCTTGCAGCTGGTGCAACTCATGTTCCTGGGCCATGCCATTCCAGGTTCTCCAATTTGATGTACACCTCTTTTTTGCAGCTTGTTAATTTTCCTAGATATTTGTAGAATGTGGATTATGGTGATACATCCTGCTAACAGCTAATCCCACCGTACAATCCTTGCTGCTAAATAGATCTGCATTATCATGGTTTATGAATAACTTCGACTATTCATTGTACCCTTGCAGGTCTTGGTTCCTGGGCTGCCAAAAAATGGTAGCATTTTGGTTTGCTTTGTTTTTACTCCTAATTTTGAAGCCCTACTATACAGAGGTACCAGCTTTCAATTTCCCATTGCCAATTATCATTCCCTCTGCTGACCCAGCTTTGGTGATGTCATGAACTAGAGCCACGGATGTGTAAATCTCTATGCTAGGTATAGTTTGTTTCAGATTTAATATACAATGACTCCTCTATAAAGAAAAATAAAATAAGGCTTCTGTACCCTGTGCAGCAGTTACTGTAAAATAGCATTCCTCTTCTCTTCCTTTTATCATTTCTCCATAGGTAATAACCTACAAGTAGCCATTCTCCTACAAAATTTTATTATGAACTGTCATCTACATTTTTGCCCTGCCTTTGATTGATCCTTGTTGGGAGCTCAGAAAATAATTAGTGATTTTCTGACCTACATGTTCTGTTACAATTTATAGTTAAACTGAAACAATATAGAAACTACAAGCAAAGAAAGCTTAGTCTTGTTCTATATATGACATCCCTTCTATAGTTTTATTTTCATGCCAAGGTTCCATCCTCTCTACATTAGTTTGCTTGTGTCAGATTGTTTAGTCAATATATTAGAGCATGGTTCCCAAAGATCTGCTCTACATTTTGCCCACCTATCTCACCTTAGTTAGTTGTTTATAGTTTGAGTGCCAACTTGCATTACTGGATTGCAACTTGGTCTCTGTTCATCACTCTCATTTTATATGCCCAATAAAGCTCCGGCACTATGGATTTCCCCTGCATCCAGCCTAAACAGGTACATGATTGATTTCTGATAAAGTCCTGTTCTAAAATTGAGAAGGGATCATGGTCTGTTACGACTTAGGCGTTCCATACTGAACAATCAATGGGAAAAGAGCTGGGTTGGTTAATCATGTTTGCGATGACAACTACTACCTCTTACTGGAACTCATGTGAATGTATATTTTCTTTTCATTAAATAGGTGGTTCTGATCTCTGCAACTCTTCATCATGAGATTCTTGGAGATAATTACCATGTTCGTGACTGCACCACTTACAATCCTTGCGAACGGTGGCAAGATGGTATTCCCTAATATTAGTAGCCGGAGATAATTTACAAATAGCATGTGTTGTAGGACGTTGTAATAGTACAGGATCATATTTCTTGTATGTCGAAAAGGCAGTAGTTGGGCCAATGTATTGTACAATGTTTGGTGCAATGTAATGTAGGTTTAACGACCAACAGATTGATGCGCTGATAATGATATATGTGCATGAAGAATGCTTTGTTGTTCAACATGTGTGATGCGCCGAGGGATGTGTACATATACATCGTTATCCTCGGCTCCTCTTACATGCATTGCTCATCTTCGGGGGCTCTTAGCTTAATTTTCTTCATAATGGATGGAATTTTGGTGATCTGCAAGTGTATATGATACATGTCTTATATTATTTTCTGTGTTGACAATAAATTAATGGTACAAGCTGGCTTGGCTACCTGATTCTTATTTGATGTTGCCATTGTCAGTTCTACAACTCTTCCTCCGGGGCGCGCGAGGGCGCGCCGGACCACTAGTAATGATAATTGGTGGACCTGATGTACCTTGAGGCAGAAATTGCTGCTCGGTCGCACGTCGGCGCAATCCTTTTTTTTTTTTTTTTTTTTTTTTTTTTTTTTTTTTTTAGGAAGAGTCGGCGCGCTCCTGGGAGGGGACCTGTTATCACCGGAGTTGGGCCCAAGACGGCACAGTTTGAGCAGGCCTTGGAATTCCTTCGGATCTTTCATTGATGCCAGCCCGATGCTTCGAAGAGGGATGGGGATTTCCTTCGAAGAGAAGATCGTGAGGCCGACAATTCTTCATGCCGATATTGGGCCGTGTTTTCTGGCCCACGGGGAGATTGTAGAGCCTAAAGACTCGGACAGGAGTTGGGAGATCATGGAACTCGAGTAGGGATGAAAATGGTACGGATAATCCTCCGCTCCGATCCGCTCCGAATCCGAATTTTAAGGTTATGGAAAAGTGTTTCTAATATCCGTGCGGATGTGGATAATCCGAATCCGTTTACATGTGGATGCGGTATAGGATATGGTATTGGCGAAATCCGACGGATATGGATTATCCGATAATTAAACGCGGATTATCCGACACTCTTAATAGGATAATCCGATTTTTATAGAGCCCAAGCGGCAAGAATATAACTCAGCCCGGCACATTATTATATATGTAGCCCACGTTAACTATATACACTAGTTTAAGTATCTATTTGCACTATATGGAAATGTAATCTCATGATTGCCTATTTGCCTAATTAGTGTGGTGGCTAATCACTAATAATCAGCTTTGAGCAATGAGGACGACAAGCAGACACACGTCCTATGCTTGAACCCACGAGTCACGCTGGCGGCTGCCCAATTCCGCTCGTTCGGCAGAGAGTTTTGCTTAATTAAGAATAAGAATATATATTTATTTTACATGCTTGTTTTATACTGTTTTATTATTTGGTTAATCAATTGTTTCTCATCATAAAAAATAATATGTACGCACGTATTATCCGAGTTAGAAAAGTCCGCTTCCGCTCCGACACCGGTCCGAACCCGCACCATTTCCGACATCCTAGAAAATCCGTATTCGCATCCGAATCCGCATAATATCCGATCCGCTCCGAATCCGAGGAAAAAAAGAGGATTAGGATATGGGAAAGTCATTATCCGCTCTGATCCGATCCGTTTTCATCCCTAAACTCGAGTTCCATTTGGCCGCACAGAGCTGTTCGTCGTCCGACAACGACGACGACAACACTTGCGTGACGCAGGATTTGCAACAGCCGAGTTCCGTCGCCGAAGAGCTGGAGGCGCGCGTCTGCGTTCCCCTCCAGAGTCCAGACGCCGCTCATCCGTGGTGGCCCCAGGACGGCGCTCTCCCCGAGAAGGAGAAGTGGTGGCCAGTGGCCCCAGCTGTAGGCGCGTCGCTAGGTGCTAACTCGACGCTTCAACGCAGGTGCTCACTAGTATAAAGCGACGGTGCTTTTCAATTCAGTTCAATCCCCTGCTGGATCATACTCACAGCACCATTGGGTTCAAGCAATACATGCATAGTTCTCCTCGAATCAACGTAAGCAATATCTTATATCTAGCTAGATCAAAAAGCTTCTTGTCACTGAGCAGAGCAGGACACCTAGCTATAGCTAGTACCCGCGACTACGTCGTCGCCGCCAAGTGCCTCGCGCTCCCGCCGGCACGCAGTCCCCGTTCCTCCACGAGCTGCTCCGCCCGACCCTCACGGGCCGCCGCGCAGGGGAGCCGGTCCTGGCTCTGCTCCTCGACTTCCGCGACGAGGCGCACACGGGGTCGTGGGACCACTCCGCGTTCGTCCGCGCCTACTCCACCTACCTCCTCGACCGCGTCCGCTTCCTCGTCCTGCTCCTCCCCGCACCACGCTTCGCCGCCGACGACTCCCGCATCGCGGGAGGGCCACCACCGCAAGCCTCCGCGTCCGGGTCCGCGGCCGACATGGACACCGACACGCTCCTGGGCCCCGCGCGCCAGCTGCGGCACCTGCTGCTCGCGGACAGCTTCAGGGTCTACTCCGACGTCGCGCTCGTCCTCGCCCTCCTCCTCGACCGCTTCTTCGACGGCATGGACTACCCCGAGTGCGTCAAGGCGTTCGAGACCTACGTCGCCACCGCCAAGCAGATCGACGCGCCCCGGGAGTTCTACGACTGGTGCGACGACGCCGGCGTCGCGCGCGCGGCCGACCTATTGTTCCCTGACGTTAGGCGCGTCGACGACAAGCTCCGCGGGACCATGGAGCAGTTCCTTAGGCAGCGCGGCCAGGCGGGGCTCGCCGAGGCACCACGATCGGGGCTCGAGTCTGCTGTCGACGCGCGAGTCGACGACGTCGTCGACGATATGAACGGCATCAGGGCGCTCCCCGCGCCGCCAACGCGTTCCAGCGGCGGAGAGCGCGCGCGCCCGGCGGCGGTGGTGTCGACGAAGGAGGCAGATCAGAGCGTCCTGGTGGACCTGCGAGAGCCGGCTGCCACCACGGACGAGCAGGGCAACAAGCTGGCGCTCGCGCTCTTCGCCGCGCCGCCGGCCGCCACGACTGGCAACAACAACTGGGTCACGTTCGCGTCAGAGTCCGACGCCAACGCCCCAACAGTGACCTCGGCGTGGCAGACGCCGGCGGCGGAGCCCGGGTAGGCGGACTGGGAGCTGGCGCTGGTGGAGACGGCGAGCAACCTGTCGAGGCAGGCGGCGTCGCTGGGCGGCGGGATGGACACGCTGCTCCTGGGCGGGATGTACGACCAGGGCGCCGTGCGGCAGCACGTGGCCGCGCAGGCGGCGTCAGGGAGCGCGAGCAGCGTGGCGCTGCTGCCAGTGGCGGCTCCTCCGGTGCTGATGCTCCCGGGCCCCGACGGCGGCACGGTGCGGGCGGTTGGGGGCGGTGACCCATTCGCGGCGACGCTGGCGGTGCCGCCGCCGTCGTACGTGCAGATGGCGGAGATGGAGCGCAAGCAGCAGCTGCTGGTGCAGGAGCAGCAGATGTGGGCACAGTGCCTCCAGGGCGGCATGCAGGGGCAGCCCGCCGGGTTCAACGCCGTCGCCGGCATGGCCGTCGTGCCCTATGGTGGCTATGGGATGCCGCCCATGGCGTACGACCAGCAAGTCGGTACTATTAGCAATACAAGCCTTGGTATATTCCGTGATGAACGATGACTTTGGTGTGTGTCAATAATGATCGTGATGACAACAAGGTATAGCGCGTGTCTCTCGATCGATCGAATCTGAATGTACATTCCTGAGATAACAATCCGGTCCTGTTGAAGGTCCATTTCCTCTATGTTCTGTAATGAACTCTTGGCAGAGGCCAGATAGGGAAATTGAAGCGTTGTGTTGGCGGCTAGAAACCGTGTGGATCGTGAGATTCAGAGAAGAGTAAAATTCACTTGCGGCTCTGGAACTTGGTATTTGTGTTCCTCTGAATTTGTACGAGAAGATCTTCCGGACCTTGGTTTTGTAACTCTTGGGGCTCATTTGGATACGGAGAATACCTCCGGTATCCCCGCCGGTCTGTGGATGGGGAAACACCCCGCGATTTTTCTTTCCTGTCCAATTCTGGTGCCCGTTTGGATACATTGTGGGGCGAAAAAAATACGCGTGCTTTTCGGTCCTTACGTTAACAGGCCAGCTGCTCTTTCCGTTTTCCTCGCAAAGCGCCGCTACGGAGCCTAGGGTTTGAACGCGGCCAGTCGCTGCTCCGTCTCCAATCCACCAGCTCCACCCTCGTCGAGCCGCTGCCTGCACCTTCTACATCTCCGGTTGGCCTTCCCGTTCCTGGTCTCCTAGTCTTAGCATGTTCATCGCGGATCCAGTGCGCGGGGGCGTACTTGTCCTCCCTGTTCTATTGTTGTTCGATGTGCTTTGAGATTCGTGCTTGTCCTCATGGCACGAATCTCATAACACATCGAACGGTCACAGAACAGGGGGACAGTACGCACGGGGACACTGGAATCTTTAGCATGTTTCTTTTAGATCTGCTGGGTGTTCATGAACTGTGTGGTGGTCTGATGGCAACCAGTGCTTTTTTATTATCATTCCTGTCGATTTCTTTCCAATGGAGCATGTTTGGCACATCACTTGTGCATTCTTAATTTAGTACTCCTATATCTGTATATGTGAATATTTTTTATGTAGACGCACCGGATTCAGATTCTTTAATTTTGCAGTATTTGTTGTTTGTTCTGCGAACTGCAATGCCTATCTAGGTATGCCTCTGTTATTAGTTCACTCATGCTTACAAAATTAGTACTGCAACATGTGGATCTAGTTCTAGTTTTGGGTTGAGAGAGAAAAATAAGACAGTATATTCCTTCAAAAAACTATTTCCAAGATAATCAATTTGGGAAATTGTTTGTAATGGTAGAAGCCAAATATTAGTTGTTATATCATAGCTGTAATGGGAAATACCGTTATGCATTTTAAAATATCACCTCAGAATTTGCAGCTGTAGCACATGCCATTATTCATTTTAAAGCTGCACCTTTTCTAGAAATAGGAAAATGAATGCATCTTGATAAAAAACTTCCAGTTTCAATTATTATGTATGCAAGGCACATTCTACTTTTTAGTATTCTTTCATATGAGTCTATTTTGATGGAGGTAACATAATTCAGTAAAAAAAAAAATCAATAGCATCTTGGAAAGCTTGTCACTTGATAGTTGCACATGACAAGTTTTTTTTTCTTGTTTGCTAAGGTCTTGTAGAGTATTATGAAATCTGACCTGCAAGTGCCTAGTGTTGCAACTGACAGTTGGACTTTCTGTGAGCTTTCATAAAATTGAGTTTAGTGACCTGTTGTGCCAAAATTTTGTTGCTGCTGTGAATAACAATAGCTGACTAGCTTGTGTGCATTGTACACTTCATGTCCGTGGATGTGATGTCTTTTGCAATCCTGATCTGTTATAATGTGACAATCAGGTGATCTGTTATAATGTGACAATCAGGTGAAAAGTGCAGGCTATTTTTAGTTATCTATATGCAGATTATATTATTTTATATATTTGTTATATAGTTTCAATTGATACTGGTCTGCTCAGCATTATTCTAATTCATATACATATATGAATGTGTAGTATATGGACTGTACTAGATGTTCAATGGACCTATGTTTTATTTTATTTAAGTTTATGTGCAAAATCACTAGCTGTCAATCTTCTTAACCATCAACTGTCTGAAGACATTTTCCATCATTGTTCCAAACTTCTCCGATGACAAAATGTTTGTTGATGCAGGCTTGAGTGTGCAGGACATCAGAAGAGACAAGATACACCAGAGATCATATCGATATTATTTGTTCTTAAAAACACATTTGTTGTGTATTATAACATGAACAAATCAGAACATTGGCTGTTATCTCTCGATTAAGCCAACTTAAAAAATATTTTTTATCGATTGGATTCGTATTAGTTGTTTTCTTTGTTGGAAAGCAGCTTGTGCTGTTGTCTTGGCATACGGAAGAAAACTAACTGCTTACTAGCAGGAATTTAGGGCCACGAATTACAGCTATGCAGTAGAGCTGAACATAGTTCTTGGTCAGTTCTGCACATGAACCTGCGCTAGTACTACCCCTGTCTGAATATTTATTTTCTACCAACTATGGCCGTCATGATATATATTGAAGCTGCTTAGAGAGTTTGGCGATCACTACTGCACAAAGGCACTGTAGGGGCGGCTAAAATCCCACTGTAGGGGCGGTTGGGCGAGCCGCCCCTACGCCCCCGATCTTACAGTGGGGGGGCACTGTAGGGGCGGCTCAACACCAGCCGCTCTTACTACACGACCATAGTAGGGGCGGCTGGTGTTCCAGCCGCCCTTACTGATGTGTCCATCGTAAGGGCGGCTGGAACACCGCCCGCCCCCCTAAGGCTCATGTTGTAAGGGCGGCTCAATCTAAGAGCCGCCCCTACAGTGAATTTTCAACACAAAAAAAATAAAATTACAATAATCCCATAGGACAGCCAGCAAAGCATATATTTACAAATTTAAGCTGAATATGCTATCAAACCACAGCACAACATATATATAATATGAAATCTGACCACATCACAACACACATCAAATTCATGTTCCATCATCAAATTTACAAATTTAAAAGTTCTAGAAAACATGTAGACAACAGGTAATATATTTACAAATTCAAGTTGAATATGCTATCAGGTGCTATCTATTAAGTTCCCAGCTAGAAGAAGAACACCAGACGATTCCCAGCTACAAGAACACCACCGGACGATATCTAACTCAAATGATTTATGTCATTACGTAACATATCTAGCAAAATCCATTATGGCAACAGTCTAGAAAACAAATAAGATATTGATCTAGCTCCTGCTAAGGTGTTTCTATGATTGCTTCTGAACTTCTAACACAGTCTAGATTATGGCAACAGATTATTAGGTTCAGTTTTTCATGAAAAAGAGCTATTTTACTCTTCAAAATCTTCAGCATTATTGCATCTGGCATAGAAATGGAAAGTCAATGTACAGTTATAAACCTCTGGAAATCCTACAGAAATGCAGACTAATTAGGAAGTGTGAACACAAATATGTATTTTCTCATGCAAAATATTTTTAGAAGTTGAACTTGGTTTGAGATGTAACATTTTTAGATGTGCTATTAAGTACTGTAAACAGCAGGAAGATATACAGGAAGTGAATTCAAAATGTGAAAGCTATACAAAATTAGCATGTGTACTGCTAGAGTGCTTATATTTCCATCATCCACATATGTAGATATTGCAATATCTCAATCTTAGGAGGGAATAATTTCTGCCCAGTCAGTAAATTACCTTGTGGAGATGATAAAGTCAATTATTCAACGGGATTTGAAAATCCATGCTGCTGTGCTCCCAATCACCAGCTAGCACTAGATCTGAGCAAATATCAAGGAAACAGTACCAAATAGAAAAAGGTTTAGTAACAGCAACACAACTTACAAATGGATTTCAGTTAGCATACAGCAACTAACTACCACGACAGGTTGGAACTGCATAGTGCTGCTAACATGTACTGCATACAAAATCTATCTAACAATGTATACAATGTAGAATGCAATTGGTACTGCATAGTGCTGCTAACAGGTTGCATGCCATGCAATGATATGCTGGTGATCTGAGCTACAATGTAAACAGGAAAGATCCTTCACTCCAAATCTATCTGACAAAATCAAATGATTGTAAGGAGTGCAGGACTTACAAAAGCTCGCCACAATGTCATCAAAGGACAGGGTCAGATTATTCCCCATTAGCACGACATTGACAGCTCAATGCTTCAGACACTCCAAATTTGTGTCCCCAGGTGCAGCTAATGGCTTACACCCACTCGGTACCTGCAGTTCAGAAAGGAACAAATCAGAAAACAATGTATGTTCTAGTGGACTAAACAAATCCTTATATGCCCTACCATTTGATGTCTGATCTTTGAAGTACTTACAGGGTATGAGCATGTGATATCAGATAGAATTGGTACTCAGCTCCCATATCCATTAGTGCCATGTCTCCATCATTCAAAGTCTGAAAACATTTGAAACAATCAGACAACATGTACTAAAGAGCAAACGTGGAAGCTTAAGCTCCAAGAGGGAACATTAAACGTTAAGGCTTATTCATACTGGTCAGTGAAACATATTCCAATGGTCTCTTACATCAAAAGGCACAAAATGAGCATGCAACACTAGTAATTCTTTTTAGGTAAAAATGGAAGATGCCAGGATAAATATGCAAACTAAATTCTAAATAAGCTTAATCACTCTAGAGCAATAACAAACAGGACAAGATGGTTTGCAGTTTGCACTTGCGTGGTAGTGTCACAAACAGATTATTTTGGAACAACAATATTGATCACATGTGAATGCTATACAAACCTAGGAAAGCAGTTCTACTTCTAGAAGCTCACAATAATACAATATATTGCAGCACAAAAGTTGCAGCTTCTATTTTCCAAATCATACTAGTTCGCACAGTTTGATACGCTTAAAGGCTTGCATTCACAGAGGTAAGAAACTGTTACAGCTCAAAATCCAAATCTGTGAGAGTAAACGTATAAATCACACAGTGGAACACCTAGGATGCCTTATCTACAATGCCAAAGAGACCTATCATCGAACACCTAGGATGCAAGAGCAAACTAATCCATCGATTCTGAACACCTACATTGCAGTAGCAGGCGCACACCTCCCCTGTCCCTCGCAGGTTCAGATGTGGAGCATCGTGCGCCTGTCGTGGTCGACCAGAAAAGATCTCACATTATAGCAAGCGTTGGGAGGGAGAAGCAATGTGCGGACGGAGTACCTGCAGCTCCAGATGCAAACTCGTCGCCGTCTCCGACCGTGAGCCGCTACAGGCACCTGAGCGCCAACTCCTGCGCGTGCGGCGTGCCCAGCGGCACCCGCTGCAGGAACAGCGGCACCGTGCCGCCGCCGCCGTCCCCATCGTCGCCGCAGAACGCGGGGATGAGGTCCGGGTGCGCCGCGAGGCTCTGCAGCACCCCGGCCGCCGCCACCTCGCGACACACACCTCCACCACGGGCCTCCTCGCCGGGGCCGCGCTGCTGGCCAGGGCACCTCCTCGCCGGATCTGGGCGGGGGAGGAGGGAGGTGGCCCCCCAGCCACCGGATCCGCGCTGGGTGAGGGCGGCGGCGAAGGCCGAGTCGGAGCGGCGCAGCTGGTGGGGAGGGTGGGGAATGGCTGGGTGGGTGACAATTAGGGTTTGGGGGGCAATATATATGTGGCCTGAGGAGGTGGGCCGGTGGATGGGCCAGTGGGCTCATGGGCTGGTTCATAGGGTATTTTTACACATAGTTTCATCTTTTATATATATAAATGCATAGTTATGGTGATTTTAAATAAATAAAAACATTTTAAAAAATAAACATATTTTTTAAAAAAAATAAACTTTGGATTTATATAGTTATGAATATTTAAAATAATATCAAAATTTTATATAATTGTTCTAAATATAATTCTAAAGTTTGAATTTTGATAGAGTTCTAAAATTTGGATTTTGATCGAATTATAAAATTCTAAAATTCATTAGATTTTGATATATAAATTTAGAATTCTAAAATTAATATCTAAATATTTATAATTGTTCTAAAATTTGGATTTTCATCTGGGATTGTTTGGACCACTCAAACTTTGAAACTTCAATTTTCACGGCTAGACGCGGGTTTTCGACCCCCTAGACGGGCCCACCTCGAAAAGTCATGAACATCAAGTTTGATCCACTCATCAAGACGAACAATTCATACAAAGGTCATTTTTGCATTTGACGAAGCGTTGCGAAAGTGTAGTTCTAAATCCACTCGTCCCGCATGAAGCTTCATTAAGTCCGTGTGGGATTCAAGAATTTATGACTAGAGTTTACCAACATTTCCTCAAATGCAAAAGTGTTCTATCTATGAAATATGTATCTTGATGAGACAAAACTATCTTATATTCAAAAGTTTTTTATTTGAGGTCATTTGGTACCTCGTTTGACTAGAGTTGACCAAGTCTCGCCTTGGATTTTCAAACCCCGTGAGAAGAGTTTACTAAAACTTTTCCAAATGCAAAAGTGTTCTATGTATGAAATAAGTATCTTGATGAGATGTAACTATCTTGTACTGAAAGGTTTTTCATTTGAGGTCATTCAGGGCCTCGTTTGACCTAGGTTGACCAAGTCAAACCTCTGTTTTTTCGAAAAATACACGTTGACCGGACCCTAGATGGCCTCAGATGCAAAAGTGATGAACATCAAGTTTTCTCCACTCATCAAGATACATATTTTCTCCAATTATCACATTTTCATCTGGGATTGTTTGGACCACTCAAACTTTGAAACTTCAGTTTTTGAGGCTAGACGCGAGTTTTCGACCCCTAGACGGGCCCACCTCGAAAAGTCTTGAACATAAAGTTTGATCCACTCGTCAAAACGAACAATTCATACAAAGGTCATTTTTGCATTTGACGAAGCGTTGCGAAAGTGTAGTCTAAATCCACTCGTCCCTCATGAAGTTTCATTAAGTCCGTGTGGGATTCAAGAATTTATGACTAGAGTTTACCAACATTTCATCAAATGCAAAAGTGTTCTATCTATGAAATATGTATCTTGATGAGACAAAACTATCTTATATTCAAAAGTTTTTTATTTGAGGTCATTTGATACCTCGTTTGACTAGAGTTGACCAAGTCTCGCCTTGGATTTTCAAACCCCCGTGAGAAGAGTTTACTAAAACTTTTCCAAATGCAAAACTGTTCTATGTATGAAATAAGTATCTTGATGAGATGTAACTATCTTTTATTGAAAAGTTTTTCATTTGAGGTCATTCGGGGCCTCGTTTGACCTAGGTTGACCAAGTCAAACTCGTTTTTTCGAGAAAATACACGTTGACCGGACCCTAGATGGCCTCAGATGCAAAAGTGATGAACATCAAGTTTTCTCCACTCATCAAGATACATATTTTCTCCAATTATCATATTTTCATCTGGGATTGTTTGGACCACTCAAACTTTGAAACTTCAGTTTTTTGAGGCTAGACGCGAGTTTTCGACCCCCTAGACGGGCTCACCTCGAAAAGTCATGAACATAAAGTTTGATCCACTCGTCAAGACGAACAATTCATACAAAGGTCATTTTTACATTCGACGAAGCGTTGCGAAAGTGTAATTCTAAATCCGCTCGTCCCGCATGAAGTTTCATTAAGTCTGTGTGGGATTCAAGAATTTGTGACTAGAGTTTACTAACACTTCCTCAAATGCAAAAGTGTTCTATCTATGAAATATGTATCTTGATGAGACAAAACTATCTTGTATTCAAAAGTTTTTCATTTGAGGTCATTTGGTACCTCGTTTGACTAGGTTGACCAAGTCAATCCTCTATTTTTTCGGAAAATACACGTTGACCGGACCCTAGATGGCCTCAGATGCAAAAGTGATGAACAGCAAGTTTGATCCACTCATCAATATACATATTTTCTCCAATGGTCACCTTTTCATCTCGGGATTGTTTGGACCACTCAAACTTTGAAACTTCAGTTTTTCGCGGCAAGACGCGGGTTTTCGACCCCTAGGCGGGCCCACCTCGAAAAGTCATGAACATCAAGTTTGATCCACTCGTCAAGACGAACAATTCATACAAAGGTCATTTTTGCATTTGACGAAGCGTTGTGAAAGTGTAGTTCTATATCCACTGTCCCGCATGAAGTTTCATTAAGTCTCGTGTGGGATTCAAGAATTTGTGACTAGAGTTTACCAACACTTCCTCAAATGCAAAAGTGTTATATCTATGAAATATGTATCTTGATTAGACAAAACTATCTTGTATCCAAAAGTTTTTCATTTAAGGTCATTTGGTGCCTCGTTTGACTAGGGTTGACCAAGTCTCGCCTTGGATTTTCAAACCCCGTGAGAAGAGTTTACTAAAACTTTTCCAAATGCAAAAATTTTCTATGTATGAAATATGTATCTTGATGAGACAAAACTATCTTGTATTCAAAAGTTTTTCATTTGAGGTAATTTGGTGCCTCGTTTTAACTAATTTTGTGAAAACCCACTATAGGCGGGCGGGATCACCACCGCCCCTACTACAAAGCCACTAGTAAGGGCGGCTGGATCACCGGCCCGCCCCTACAAGGCATTAGCAAGGGCGGCTGGTGATCGGCCGCCGGCTTCCCCTCGCGCCGCCATTGTAGGGGCGGCTGGATCACGAGCCGCCCCTACTAGAAGTGGCGAGGCGCTCCTACAGTGGGTTTTTCACGTAGTGGATGCCAAAGTGATAGTTGTTTCTCTACATGAGCCTGCTCAGTGCCTTTGCAAATAGAGCTTTTAGTGTACTGCACACCTGATGGCTGCGTCACTGCCCAAGCGCCCCTTTCTCGCCTACAGTAAACTGTTGCAAGCCATCATCGTTCATCAACTATCTAAACTAGTAATCATCTACTGTTTAGCGCTGCTATTTTACCACCGATAGCTTGCCACGGGAGTACCCGAGACAGTTGTTCAGACTTCGGCGAATCGTGAAACTCGGCGGTTAACGCAAAGAGACGAACGATTTTTATACTGGTTTGGGCCCTCAATTCGAGTAATAGCCTTACGTCCAATCGGCGTTAGCCCGTTTCCATTGTATTGTATTGATTCGTTGTTTACAAGGGGTACCCTCACCAGCCCTTTATAGGTCAGGTGCTGCCGAGAGTTGTTTGATTCCTAGTCGGATACAAGGACAGAGTCCAAAACAGTTGTTTCGGGCGCTTTTCCTTGTAAAGTCCGTCTAGGGGTTGTTTCTGGTTCGCACATAGCTTTGGTGCGTGCTTCTGTTTGTCAGGTAGTGGGACCATTGAAGGGGTCCACTGCCTTGTTTACTGTCTGTGGGGAATCCTGTGGGTACCCTATCGACAAGCCCCCGAGCATTTCATGGTTGAGCTTCGAGTGTCGAGTTGTTGAAGTCTTGTTCTGGATTCTCCTTCTTGAAGTGAAACCTTGAGATGGCCTTCTTTCTTCTTGCTGCAGCCGCTTTCAGGTTCTTTTCCTTCAGAGGAAAAAAATTACACTCATTGAGTGTAGCCCCGAGCCTCTTGCTTTATGGCACAAAAAGCTGAAGGGTCCTCAATTGTCCTGTTGCTTTTCTGGGTTCTTCGTCTTCCAGAGAGTGCAATTTGAAAAAATTACACTCAGTGAGTGTATCCTCCGAGCTTCTTGTTTTTTGGTACAAAAAGATGGAGGGTCCTTGATTGGAATTTAAAAGAAGTCATCTTTGATGGCGGATATCTGTAGTACCCGGTTCTAAGAACAAAACCAGATATACACCATATGTGAGTCCTAGGAGTCAATTCCCACATATAGCTACAAGTAAAGGGTAGTATTAGTGAACAATGCTTAATAAAACGTACAAAGTACTAAAGAGATATACCCTTAGGTAGCAATCAGCGGAAAGACAACTCCGATCTTCAGGTAAGGACTCCACTCCACTGGATCCAACTGACTGGTTGATCATAAGCCTAAACTTCTCCTGAAGTATGGGGGATAGCAAGAGTGAGTCCATATCGAACTCCGCAAGTATAGCAACAAGGTAGTATAGATCCCAACTCATGATCAATGTAACATAAATAATGTAGAGCGTAAAACGGTAAACAAATAAACATCTTAACAAGAATCATTATCCCAATGTAAATGTGTCAAGGCCGCCCTATCCGTGGGCATGGATGATATATCGATTTAACTCTGCAAAGAGGTGTACACTTTCACTATGAGTCATATTTTCTAAATGCATGAGTTTGCAAGGCCCAAACACCAAAAATCGTATAAAGCCATTTAAAAGTTTGTCTAACAAGTTAGGGACGCTAAGGTTTCTGTGATCTGCAAATGTAGGGCCCTCCTTCCAATGGCACAACGACCCGCAACCTATACACATTAGGACAGAAGCCGCACTACACCCAACCGAGTCACACCCCCGTGCGCCCTTTCGGGAACCTCTAACAAGTTAGAAAAGGTCTTTTAAACAACTAAAGCTAGAGCCATATAGCCCTCATAGTTGTACGGAAAATCCATGATAAATCACGTACAGATAAATCCTCAAGTTGCTAAAAAGTCATTTTTATCGTTCGTTGCTTAAACATTAATCAAGTCACAAGATCATGATCACAGAAATAAAACCCAAACTATACTTGCCTTAAGACTTGCTTTACACCCAAAGCAACTGCTCGCAGAATTTGTTTGATCTTCTCTTCTATAGCTTTCGGCCTCCAGCGCACAAGAACAACTCCTCTTCTACTCGCAGATCGATTCAGGTCACCACTAGCGCAACACAAGAAGATTTTACTAAAACAAAATTTAGATGTGGAAACAATAAAGGATTAAAGAAGGATAGATCAAGGGCTTACTAGAAAGTATAAGTGCGGACAGATATTCTTCCATTGATCATCAGCTTGCCGTATTGCATGCTCGTATGTGTATAAGCATGGCCATGGCGACCAGAAAAGGCTGGGACAGCTGCGGCATGTCGGCAAGCGGCGCCGTGTACATGAACGGCAACTGCAGATAGATAGCAAGGATGGGGCACGTCCATTAGAGAAACAAATAGCGTACATGACTTGTGGCACAATCACGTGATTATTGGAACAGATTTAAAGAGGCATAAATGATTTAATCCATGGACGCTTCCTGATCTCATATAGTGAAGGAAAAAGATTGAATATTCTTTGATCCATTATGGCTGTTGAACAAAAGCTAGCTAGGCAGGAGTGTATGTTGCAGCCACTTGTATATTGCAGAGAGAAGAGAACTCACGTATATTTGTTGAGATGGCAGAAGTACTCAGCGGCGATGAACATGCATATATGGCCTCCTGAACCGAAGGTGGCAATCAGTGGATGAAGACGTCGACCTCATCGGGATGGCCTGCAGCTTGACGACGCATGAAGTCTGCACTTGGTTCGACCGCAAACCGCGACGCGTGGCAGTAGACGAGGACAACAACCGCGGCAACGAGCTTTCCACGTACGGAGAGAGACTCGCTCGCTTGCTAGGATCAACGGAGAAACAGCAGGATGATGCGACGGCTTCCTGTGTTTGATTGGCAACAACGTGAGCAAAACCGAGGGCAAGAAAGAAATATAGAAAAGCTCCATAGACTCGCTCACCGCACGGAGAAACTCGACAGCGAGCTTACGGCGGCAACGAAGCTGCGAGACGGCAGGCTCGAGCTCGACGGGATAGATGAAACGATCTGCATTCTTGACGGCCGGCGGACGATGCGACTCTCGGCGAGATCCAAACCAAGGCAGATCAAGATAGGGCTTAGGGCGAGGCAACGTGGCATGTATCATGATAGATTGCTCGGTTTGGAGAAGGATAGGATCGATGCGCAGGGATAGCTATTTATAGATGTACATGCATGGTAATCAGCAAAGATAAGAGTCCTTGCACGTGCCCTCTAACCAAAGGTAGCAACAATAGGCAACGCATGAAGGATATATGGCCTAGTTGCTTGCTTGCTTTCGTGGATTGTCTCCACGTCAAAGTACACAACAGGGCCAAGGAACAAAGGATTTCAGATTCAATACAAAATCAATGAGAGAAACGTGTAGGCATATATGTATATGTGCTAGGTTTAAGGCAAGTTGGAATAGGATTAGATTTTATTATTTTCAAAATAAATGAATTTTATGACTAAAAATAATTCTAGAAAAAAGTCTAGAATTAATTTTTAACATGTGAAAATAATCCGAAGGCTCGAAAATTTGGGAAAAAAATTCTCAAAGACATAATGGAACATGAGCAACCCAAAATAAGAAATGTTGGGGTGTGACAATATCCTGCAGCCCCTGAGCCTTTTCGGGTTCTTTTGTTTGAAGAAAAGAACTTGGGTAAGGGTCTTGTGTCCTTCTGCTGTCTTCAATGATTGCTGCTGTGTAGTTGGTAGTTGGAAAATTTATTCTATCTCTTCACAGGCTGTACTGTTGTGTCGGATATTCCTTTTGATATGCTGTTTTGTCCTGATGTGGCGTGGAGTATTTTGTACTGTTCGCTCGTGCTTTTGCAGTCGATTCTGAGCTCTGCTGGTGTAGTCTTGTCATGCTACAGTTTCACGTGTTCCCCTTTACTTTGTGTTGATGGGTCTTGTCCTTCACTGTCCTTGCTCTTAGTGCTATTTTTTGATGGATCGGGTCTATGTGCACTGGCTTTTGGCCTATAAGTACCCTTCCTAGAGTGCTTGCTGCTCATCGCTTGAAGTCTTGAAGTCTTTGAAGTTTAGAGCCATGGACATAGTAGTTTGCGAGCTTGACGAGCCCCCGAGCTTGTACTTAGTCTTCTGTAGTTCTTCTTAGCAAATAGTATATGTGTTGTGGTTGGGATTAGAAGCAGGCTAATCTCAGGGTGGTATCTGTCTGTAAGGATCATTGAGGCAAATGGTATAGGGCTTATGATGCAGGTGGTGTGTGCTGCGTTGCCTCGTATTCCAGTGCCTGTCCTCTATCGTTTTGCTTCTCCTTACAGCGTTGATAGACACGTGGTGTGGGTTGTTCTGCGACTGTCCGTTGCAGATCAGCCATTCTTCTGTCTTCTCCTGTGCTCATGGCATGGACCGATGCAGATCAGCTCGTGTTAAGGGTAGGTTCCTGGTTGTTTTGCTGAGGCAGGTGATCTTCTTGATGCCTACTCGGAGGACCTGGTGCCTTCTCTCCCACCTATAGCAATCTTGGGTGTTCTTTTTCTCTTCGGAGGAATCGCATCTGGATTGTTTGTCCTGCTGGGCAATACTGAATCTTGGTGGAGGTTGAATTCCACCACACTCCTGGTTGCCTATTTTTCTTTTGCTTTCTTCAGTTCATTTACATCTTGAACTCTTGTTGTAATCCTAGTGACTTCTTGATAATAAAGATGTTGATCTGAGTTGTTTTGAATGTGGTCTGTCTTATATCATGAGGACTTGTTCTTTTCTATTATGTGTGAGATGAATCTCTGTGCCTATGAATTTGGATCTGTCGGGTTCTTCACTTTCCGGGTTCTTTTGTAGCACTTAAATACTTGCTAGGTTCCTTCGATGTCTCTAATTAATAACTGCCTCTGTAATGTCTGAGTTGTTTATATGATGGTCGAAATATGACCGTTGCGTGTATCGTGTGAAAGTGGCGGGCCTCCTGCCAATCGTCATATCCTTTATTACTGTAGAAGTTTGGGGGTTTCCTCCTTGGTAACTGCTCTATTGTGGTCTGCCGAGCGGCATGGGCCGCGTATTTTAATCTTTAAATATAACTACTCGTTGTGGTAATCTCTCACTTGCTCTTGCCTCCATGCAAAAAAATCCCCAATTTCTCTGCCTTTAAACCCTAGCTATTCATCGCCTTTCTCGCAGCTGCTGCGCTTGCTTCCTTTTCCACTTTGTCCTCCCTCGATGGTGAAGAGATCTAAGAAGAATCAAGGCAAGCAGGCGAAGACTGATGAGGAGCAGTCTCTTCGGGTGATCGAGAACCCTGATTTCATCAAGATATGGGCAATGCAGAAGGTCTAGCCTCGAGGCAACAACGTCTGATGCCGAGGTCGACCTGTTGGTCACCCACGGCCTTCTGCAGTCTCAGGAGCTTTCCGGGTATGTTCTTCCCAAGGAGCATATTGTTCCTTCTCCTCCCGCCTAGACCGTCATTTTCTTGCATTACATTAGGGCGGGATTCTGTTTTCCTCCTTCTGATTTCCTTATGGAATTTTGTCAATTCTATGGAATTGAGCTCCATCATCTCACTCCAAACAGAATTCTTTTCCTCTCTGCCTTCGTTCATCTTTGCGAGGCTTTCATTGGGATCTCTCCCAACCTTCTCTTGTTCCGTCATTTCTTTCATCTAAAATTTGCAAACAACTCTGCTTCTTCTCCCCTGGGTTGCCGTGTACTTCAATCCTACCAAGGAAAGAAGGCAGAATTCTTTCAATTCTCCCTTATCGATCCTCTTAAGTGGGCTGATAAGTAGTTTTATCTTCCTAAGCCTTCTCCTGACTTCTCCCCTGATTTTTCTTCTGCTCCTACCTCCACTGAGACCTGGAGTCAAAAAATTTCTAATGCTGAATACAATGCGATCAAGCCTCTCCTTGTTTGCATTCATCACCTTAAGGAGCTCGGCCTTACAGGCCATGGCATCATTGCCAGCTTCATTCGGCGACAGGTGGAGCCCCTTGTGCAGAGGGAGCACCTTGGTTTTGAATACACTGGGCCCCATGACTCTTCTCAGATGGTTTTGGGGACTGAGTTGACTGAAGAGGAAGTTTAGGATCGCCTTGAAAGGATCCTATAGTTGGTGCCTTGCGTCCCTCACAGGGTCGAGGAATATGACTCATCTAATCCGCCTCCTACAGTAAGTGTTTTTTCTCTTATTTGGGTTCTTCTTCTGCTTTATTTTGCGCTGTCTTGGCTTGTCCTGGTTGTTTCTGACTTGTCTGGGTTGTTTTCTTTCTTATAGGGTTATGGGCGAGCCTTCAAACTTGAAGTCTAGTCTGTTCCTACTCCTGGCCCTGCCCCTGCTGCTGAGGCGGGGTCTTCTGCTGCTACTGCCACTCCTAAGGCCTGGTTCATTTCTGTCGACCTTGAACTTAGCATCCGGGAGAAGCAGTCTTCTTATGTTGAGTATACACCTAATCTGGGTGTTGTTGCTATGATCCTTTCATCCAGGAAGCGGTGTTCTTTGGCCATGACACCTTCCCTTGTGGCCAAGCCACGTTCATAGCGTGGTGCTCGCCCCTCAACGGGTAATATTCTCATAGGTGAGCTCTATTGGGTTCTTCTTTTTCTTTGCTTTGAGCCTTTTTTGACTTTCTTCTTTTTTGACTTCTTTGTATCTTTGTAGATGGGCAACTTGTTCTTTTGGATGAAGAGGAATCTCGAGAATGATCCTCCCCCGGTTCCTTCTCGCCCGTAAGTGTTCTTTTTCTCAGTTTTGATTTTTTCTGGGTTGTTTTTCTCCTAGCCCTTTGTCTTGACTTGTTTTCTTCTTTTCCTATCTGCCATGAGCATGCTCTGGGCTCTTCTTCTCCACCGATCATCCCCGGGCAGCCACTTTGATATCTATCGGCTTCCTCCCCCATCTACAAACGCAAAAACAAGCCTGGGAGCTTCAAGAAGGCTGTGAGGTGAGTCTGGTTCTTTATGTATTTTGCCCTTTGCTTGTTTCTTGTTCCTTTTTATTCATCAGGGTTCTTTGTAGGCCGCCTACTCATGCAGCTGGTTCTGCAGCTTTTGGCTCTGCCCCAGGGGATGTTGTACCCTCTGGGCAACATGCTGCTCATAAGCAGGCTTCTCCTGCTGAGCAGAGTTCTTCTGTTGCTGGTGAGTTGTCTAACTCTTGTTTACTCCTTGCTTCTGCTGTTGGAGTTCCTTTGTCTTGATATTTTTTCTTTTGTTTTCTTAGCTCCTTGAACCCAACAAGTGGCCTCTAAGCCATGTACTGAGCAGGAGATGGAGCAACAGGTTCCTGCTGATGATGTACAGGAGAACCCTGCTGCTGATGCGGACTTACGATGGAAGAGCCCCGGGGTGATGATGACTCCCGGTCTGCTGGTGAGCCGCAAGGTGAAGCGGCCGGGGTGTCAATCCCCGAGATTGAAGAAGTTGTTGCTAGCTCTGGTGACGCTAGTGCTCCGTTGGACGGGGCGAGCGTTGATCCAACCGCCGCCGCTGTTGATGCTGATGCCGCCCGTACTTCTCCTTTGCGGGCGACTCCTTCTACTTCTAGTCCTGCTGCTGATCCGGTGGATGAGTTTGTCGCCGGCTTGGTCTCTGCTTGGGAGAAGCTTGTCGCCGGCTTTGGTGGCGTTTTAAACGTAAGTGTTGGGGGCAGGAGTGGAATTGGCCACCCCGTCCCCCCTAATCGTATACGCCTCATGTGTTTAATGTGCGCAGGTGCGGGCGATAGCGCAGAAGGCGCGCATCCGGTGTCGGGCGCCGTCGGAAACCCCGATAGCGCGGACGGGCGCGCATCCGGGTCGGCGCGTCGGAAACCCGATAGCGCGGGACGCGCGCGCATCCGGTGTCGGCGCCGGCCGGAAACCCCGATAGCGCGGGACGGCGCGCATCCGGCGTCGGCGCCAGGCGGAAGCCCCGATGGCGCGGGAAGGCGCGCACCCGGCTTCGGCGCCAGGAGGAAGCTCCGATAGCGCTGGAAGGCGCGTATCCGGCCTCGTCGCCAGGCGGGAGCCCCGATAGCGCGGGAAGGCGTGCATCCGGCGCCGACGGGCGCCAGGAGGAAATCCCGATAGCGCGAGAGGGCGCGCATTCGGCTCGAGATCGGACGCATTCGGCGGCCGGCGCAGACGAGCCCGATGCCCGGGTCGGTGGTTGACCGACATAGGTGGGCCCTTGGTCCATTTACTTGTCCGCCCGTGTGTCGGCCGCTCCCTGTACGTTGAAATTAGGGTTGCCGAGGGCATTCTTGTACAAAATGTAACGCGGCTTCCTATAAGTAGACCCCTCTGGGGACGATGTAAAAGACTTCTGGACTCCGTGCGTTTTTGCCGGAGCACAAGGAATATAAGGTTCGTGTTGTTCATTTCGTTTCGCAGTTCTGCATTTCCTTTATCTCCTGTTTGGGTCCTTCAGGGGGTGCAACCCCAAAGGGCTGAAACAACATTGGCGCCCACCGTGGTTGGCGCACGGACTTGTCATGCCACCAAAGGGAAAAGCTAGAGGTCCAGCTATCAGGAAGACAATGCCATCCGTGGAAGAAACTGTTCCTTCCACTGCAAACGGCTCGGATCCGCCACGCACTGAGCTCACCGCATCGGGATCGGCGGTTCCTCCGCCGATTCCGGCTCCTCAGCAAGCGGATCCGGCTATTGAGGACAACGTATTCGGGTCGGGCCGCCGGAACGGGGATCAGCCCAGAGGGGGCTGTTGCCGGCGAAGTGGCTGCGGATGACGCGGAGGTCCAACCGGAGCCCGAAGCCCCGAATGTGATGGATGAGTTGATGCTGAGAATTCCAAGCTCCTAAAGATGCTGGACGAGCACACCTCCAGAATTGAAGAACTAAAAGCGTATCGGGATCAGCTACAGGGAGACATCGAAGCAAGAAACAGAATATCAGCAACTCAAGTGGCCGTCGACCAGGCAGCCAGGGAGGCAGAAAGGTTACAGCGGGAGATTCAGGCACTCGGCGCAAGGGCCGAAACCGAAAGTGAAGTCAGTACTGGGATCGGCCTCGGGCAAGGGGGTACTTGGACTCGATTGACATGGCATCCCCGTTGTCCCAGGCTAACCGAAATACCCATGGCCATCCGGTTACAAGCCTAAGATCCCGCATTTCAACGGCAAATCTAATCCAAGAAGGTTCATATCAAGCTATGAGGCTGCAATATATTCGGCGGTGGCAACGAAGCCTTGTTGGCCAAAACTTTGATCTTGGCCATGCAAGATGTGGCGCACGATCGGTTCATGTCGCTGCGGCCCTTGTCCATCCGGTCATGGAGACAGCGAAAGAGGAGCCGTTGGCAACGTTTCGGGGCCTTCGTGCCGACAAGAAAACCATTATGGACTTGCTCACCTTGCATCAACCGGACGATGAGCCAATGGCCAAGTACCCGGAGCGTATCATTCGACGAGGCGCAAGTCCCGAATGTGTCCGACGAAACGGTCATTGCATCGGCCATCGGGGGCCTCAAGATCGGTCCGTGCGTTGCAATTGTTAACCAGGGAGGTACCCAAAACCGTGAAGCGCTTGTTTGATGAAATGCGAAAGTTCGCCATATCGAAGAAGACTTGCGTAAGCGCAAGGTCTCCGGGAATAGCCTCAAGCAAAACACCCCGAAACAAAACCAGCGGGAATCGCAGAGGTGGGGGTCCAATCAAGGCTATGTCAACAACCTCCGGGAAGAGTCACCCAACCCAGCACCCCGGCGCATGACGGCCCGGTCTCATGAAAACCGAGGCGGAGGTCAGCAGAATCGGGGAGGACGGGGAAACAGAGGCGGACGCGGACGAGGGCGCAATGGTGGCGCCCCTAAAACACCGTATTGTTGCGTATGCGGCGAAAACAAAGGCCATTTCACCAGAGACTGCAAATACACGCAGCAGGCCAAAGAGCAAAAGGAAAGAGATGACGCCATAGGGAAAACGGAAACCGCAAAGCACGTATTCCACACGGCACCGTCACAACCCTACGCTTTCCCCCATCAAATGGCCGCTTTCCGTCCCGGGCAGCCGGGGAATCCGTACCTCGCCCCAAATGTTCATGCGCATTGGGGAGGGTCGCCAAGCATGCGACCAACAATACCCCACTCGATGATCGCGCATCCGATGCCGCATCGGCCGTGTCTTCCTCGCCTACCGAGAATAGACAAGCAGAGCAGCTAGCCGGCAAAGAGTGAAACTTCCAAGGAGTTGCAGATCGTACACACCGTAGCACCCGCGAATGTGATGCCATCCAACGGGCACATATACGCCATCATTGGAGGTTCCAATATAGAGCATGACAAAGAAGAGAACGCGAAGAGAATATCGAGGCGCGTAATGGTCAGATCATCGGCCCCGCTCCGGCGACTCGGGCCGCGTGGAAGCTTCAGCCCATCACCTTCATCGAAGAGGATAATCGATCCGGGATTACCCGCACTATGATGCTTTCGTGGCAACCGCTTTCGTAGGCGGGTACACTCTACACAACATTCTTATTGACAACGGAGCTCGGCGGACATCCTGTTCACCAAAGCGTATGATAGCATGAAACTTGACAGAAGCGTTCGCTCGATCGGGCGGGCAATGCCTTATTCGGCTTTGGTGGAAAGAAAATAGATGCACTTGGGAAGAAGACACTCACCGTAGCGTTTAGCGAAGGAGAGAAAGTGCGGGCGGAGGAGATATCGTTTGATGTGGTACAAATGGAATACCCATATACGGCAATCTTCGGAAGGGGAATCATAAACAAGTTTGACATCATAATCAAGCGAGCTACCTATGCATGAAAGCCCTCCCCTTTCGGGGTAATCACGGTGCATGGCGATCAAATCGCAGCCTTTAAAGATAGATGGCAAACCAATACCGGGTTACAAGCATGGTGCACGAGGTAAAAAAGCCGCAAGGAAAGAGGATACAAACGAAGCCCCGGAGCGGAAAGAGCGGAGAGCAGAGCAGACGAGGGCACGAGAAGAGTGCCCAGATCGGCAAACCGCCCGGATCGGTGCGTGCATATCGGGGCAAGTCTTTCTAACGGGACGCTTCGGAGCTGCTAGCATTTCGGGCCGAGAATAAGGACGTATTCGCGTGGACTACTAAAGACCTCAAGGGGGTTGACAGGAATTGGCCCAAAGACACGGCCTCAACGTCAAGAAAAAAGAAAGCCACGGAAGCAAAAGTTGAGGAAGATGTCATCCGAAAGAGCAGACGCGGCGGCCGCAGAAGTGCAAAGGCTCTTGGACGAGATGTGATCGAAGCCAAAGATCCGGAATGGCTAGCCAATGTGGTAATGGTCAAGAAGAAAAGTGGCAAATGGCGCATGTGCGTGGATTTCACAGATCTAAACAAACACGCCCGAAAGACCCATACCCGCTACCGCGGATCGACAAGCTAGTCGATATCGCGTCCGGTTGCGAGTTGTTAAGTTTACTGGATTGTTTCTTAGGGTACCATCAGGTATGGTTGAATGAAGAAGACCAGGAGAAAACGAGTTTCATCACTCCTGGGAACCTTTTGCTACAAGCGCATGCCCGAGGGTCTCGCGCAACGCCGGCCCTACTTTCTCCGAATGACGTACGAGGTCTTTAGGGAGCGAAAAAGAGGAAAAACACGGTCGCTTACGTGGATGATATAGTGGTGAAAAGCGATAAGAAAAGCACACACATCGAGGATCTAAAGGAAACTTTTGTGAACCTTCGAGCAAGCGTACCGAAGCTAAACCCGGAAAAATGCATATTCGGGGTGAGCAAGGGCAAGATGTTGGGATGTCCGGTATCCGCCGGAGGCATAGAAGCTAACCTGAGACAAGATTGCCGCTATTGTGAACATGAGACCGCCCGAGACCAAAAAGCAGTACGAAGCTCACCGGCGGGATCGCCGCTCCGGGGAGGTTCATATCCGAAGCGCGGAACGGGCCTTCCATTTTTCCGAATCCTAAAAATTCGAGAGGGTTTCGGATGGGGCCCGGCCAAAGAAGCAAGCATTCGATGACCTAAAAGCTTACCCGTCAAAGGCCACAACATTATCAAGCCCATCGCGATGCGACCCCGTTACTATACATAGCGGCGTCCCACGCCGCGGTGAGCGCGGTTCGTGGAAGAAAAAGAGAACGAGGGGAAGTTACGTTAGTTCCCAATCTATTTCGTATCGTAAGCGTTGACATCAAGGCAAACTATTCGGAGCCGGAGAAAATCGCATATTCGGTGGTCATGGCGTCGCGAAAGCTCAAGCACTATTTTCGTGCTCATCACATTCGGGTTTTGTCTCGCTCTCGGCCCCTAGAAGCCCCGTTCGAAACGCGGCGGTAGGCCGGATAGGCAAGTGGGCGTCCGAGCCGAATGAATATGTCATTGACTTCGAGCACGAGATCGGCCATCAAGTCGCAGTCATAGCGGACTTTATCGCGGATTGGACCCCATGTGGGGACAACACCACCCTCGCCTTCGAGGAACCGAATGGACGGTGCACACGGATGGGGCATGGTGCTCACCGGAGCAGCATATCCGCGGTATTGACACCTCCAATCGGCCCCCAAAGCCGCGATACGCAAGCAAGGCTACAAGATCGCACCACCAACAACACACCGAATACGAGGCGCTTCGCGGGTCTCGGAAACTACGAGCGCTAGGAATCCGCAGATGCGTCATCAAGTCCGATTCGCAAGTAATTGTGGGGCACATCCAAAAGGAATACACAAGCAAAGGAACCGGCTCTGGCCAGGTATCTGGAAGCCGTTCGGCGAATGGAGAAATATTTCCTTGGTTTCACCTTGCAATACATCCCAAGGGCGGACAACACAGAGGCAGACGCGCTGGCAAAAGCTGCAGCCCAAAACACCCCCTTGCCCGCCGATGTTTTCTACCAGTGTCTTGATGCCGCAGACGGTGCAGATGGAGGAGGAACGACGTGCAGTAATTCACGCTATCGCGAGTGACGACCGGAGAGCACCGATATGGGCATTCATCTCTCGGAACTTATGAGCCGGGAGACAGAAGCTACAACAAAGGATGGAGTCCAGAACCAAGCAATACTCCATAATCGGAGAGAATCAGTACAAGGAGGGAGTGGTAGCACCACTATCAGTGCATCACCGAACGAGGGGGTCCGGCTTTGCACGATATACATTCGGGAACTTGCGGGGCCCACGAGGTCCGCATGAAATCGCTCACGGAGCAATGAGACAAGGCTTTTATTGGCCAACCGCCGAGGACGCCAAGCAACCGGTGAAATCGTGCCGGGGCTGCCGAAGTTCGCAAAACACCGCAGGCTCCAAAGCAAATCTAACCTCCCCGATATGTCCAACTTGGCCGCTACGAGAGATGGGGCATCGACATAGTCGGACCGCTCCCGCCGGCGCCCGGGAATATGAAATTCACCTGCAGTGGCACCGGAATACTTCACCAAATGGGTTGAAGCTAAAGCGTTGGCGACAATATCATCCGGCACCTTAGTCGGCTTCGTGTGCGAGAGAATCATCCGCAGATTCGGGGTTCCTTCCTACATAACAAGGACAACGGGAAGACGGTTGACGGCACCAAGTTCGAACTTTCGTGAAGACGGGGATCAAAGCGACGTTTGCTTGATAAATCACCCGTAATCGAATGGCGCAGCTTGAACGGGTTAACGGTGACATATTCACTACCATATCCAAGACCCTCGAAAACACCGAGAAGAAAGGTAGATGGGCCCGGAGTTAACGGCTACGGTGTGGGGGCACAATATATCCAAGTCGCGCTACCGGTTTCACGCCTTTCGACTTCTCTTCGGGGAAGAAGCCGTTACCCCGTAAGAGGTGCACTCGGGATCTTTCCGAAACCGAGATCATGGCCACCACCCCGAACAGCGGTACACTCGGCCGAAACGGCCGATTCACTAAGGCTACAGCGGCGGAAAACCTCGACAGTACCATCGGGAAACAAAGGCTTGGAGAGATAAAAAAGTGTTGAGGCGAGGTCATCAACCCGGGAGATATGGTCCTTATTCGGCAACCCGACAAGCAAGGCAAATTGCAATCGCCATGGTACGGGCCGTACATCGTCGCAAGAATGGTAAAAGAAGGAGTCTACACGCCGGTGAAAGAGGACGGCACGAGTCCAGCCATACCTCCGGAACGCCGACAACACGCGCCGCTTCTACCCATGAAATTACCCCATCGGGGTTGCAATTTTCCTTTCTTAATTCTCGGAACACAATTCGAGGGGCGCGCTCTTTTTCCTCGCAGGGAAGCCTTTTCGGAGGTGTGAGGTTTTTTAATGAGGCGTCCCTATGTACCCCCGTTTAATATTTTTCAATTCACGTTTCCCCTAAAGTGTGGATCCGTAACGTTTTCTCCGATCCAAAAAGTCGAGTGCCATATGTGTCATCGACCCTATTCGGAGAAGTTTTCGTCGGGTTGCAAGCAACCAAAAGCCAAAAACGGCTAGTATACTCAAGCAAAACGCTGAAGCATCATGAATGCACCAAACAACCCAAATGCGCGCAACAAAGCGCGCAGCGAACTCGGCAAAAACGTGAAGTATCGCGAAATCGGCAAAACGCCGAATGCGTGCAAACAACGCCTCGGGTGAAACGAACCTCGGAGAAAAAGACCCGAAGGTTACGATAACGCAAAGTTACAATCAATTTTCATCTCGCAATGTCGACTTCTTATTCATCATATTCTCGCCGGTATAATTACACCAAAGGCGCTCGGGGTGTTTAACATCACAATCAAAAGCAAAGACACCCGCTATATCGAGCAATGCCTCGAGAATGTGCGCAATTAGGGTCCCTCGGACTCTCGAAAGGAGCGCTGTTTCGCACCACTATCGAGCGAGCTCCGCCGACGTAACCCCTCGGTCTCTCAAAAGGAGTGCATGTCTTGCACCATTATCGAGCGTTATCGGCCCGAATATGGCATACAAAGCGGGTAAAAAGGCCGAATGCCCACTTCCATCCGGCTAGTGAGAGCGGGTAGCGAATGCGGCATTTGGTCCGACGGCAATACAAATCCCAAAACCTCCCATTCCAGCAAGACATAAGCGGGATCTCGGGTGGTAAAACAAAAAACAAAGGTCTTAGCGGCCATGATAAAAACCGGGAGCTCGACCGGATTATATAATCTAGCCCTTGCCCCGAGACGAGTCAAATTTATGACTCACCTAACAAACGTACAACGGCGTTATGGTGTAAAGGGTGTTTCACGGCACGATGACCCAAACGGCATTATATATGCATAACACCTCCCATAATGCGAAGCCATGCCGTCAAAACAAACTCATCCCGCTCGAAAATTAAGGCTAGTAGGAATGAGAGGAGTCGGGAAAGGAGCAAGACTCGTCCTCCCGTTTCTCAGTTGTGAGAGCCGAGCAAATAGGCACGGCCGTGTTCAACTCGGGAGGAGTCAGGAGGGGAGTCAGTACTAGTCCTCCCGTTTCGGTTGTGAGCTTGGAAGCCGGGTGCAGCCGTATAGAATCGGCCGCCTAAGCAAAATCAGCAAGCGCGCAATAGCGAGATGCGCGTAAACGCGCGCCTCCCTACTCCCAAGAATGACCGAAAAATACCAGCTCCCGCACGGCGACTAGTCCATATTCGGGATTCCGGCCCAAGCAAGCTTGGGGCAAACATAAGGCTTGGGATCCGGTCTACGGATGCGGTTCGGTGCTCTACCCGCCTATAAGCGAAAGGGCATAGGCGCGCCTATTCGGGCGTTGGAAGCCGACTCCTACCGCTTCGAGACAGGACTCATCCGGTTTCGCCAATGAGGCCATACGAGTTCCATTCGGTGGCGTGCGTAACGCATATGCATTTTGTAATAACCACTACAAACTCTTAAGTAAAAACAACCGCATTTGGAGGGCTTAACTCAAAAACCCTCGAATGCGCCCTCCACCGCTCAAATTCGGGGGCGGCGCTCTAGGTCTCCATGCACCGCTGGAGGGCTTAACTCAAAACTCTCGAATGCGCCCTCCACCGCTCAAATTCGGGGAGGGGGGGGCGCTCTAAGTCTCCATGCACCGCGGAGGGCTTAACTCAAAAACTCTCGAATGCGCCTCCACCGCTCAAATTCGGGGGGGTCGGCGCTCTAAGTCTCCATGCACCGCTGGAGGGCTTAACTCAAAAACTCTCGAATGCGCCCTCCACCGCTCAAATTCGGGGGGGGGGGGGTGGCTCTAAGTCTCCATGCAACGCCGGAGGGCTTAACTCAAAACTCACGAATGTGCCCTCCACCGCTCAAATTCGGGGGCGGCGCTCTAAGCCTACACGCAACGCCGGGAGCTTAAGGAGGAATTACCCCGAATGCGCCCGCCACCGCTTGAACCAAGGGGGACGTGGTGTTCCACACAATGGTGGTGCGCTCAAAAAGTTCATTCTACAAAGCATTCGCGGATCCGGAATTTTCAAGTCCCCGAATGCGACGCTGGATCGAAAGCGGTAACACAATCGCGCAGGAAAACAAACAAATAGTTAAACTATGAACGCATTCGGTTCCGGTACCGCAAAATATGTTCAAGAAGTTCTAGGGTTCCCCGAACCCCGGCCACGCAGGGCCACAAACACGGCCACGCAGGGCCAAGCACGACAGAGTTAAGTTCTTACAAAGGGATACATCAAGAGTTAGCCGCAGTTTCGGCTGCAGGAGACTGAGGACCAGGCACGCCAGCTTCGGTGGACGCCACCGCGGAAGGGTTCGCGGCACCGATTGATCGACTCGTGCGGCACTTTCGGGCGCACGGGCCATCTCCGGAGACCGGCAAAGCGGCCCGGAGGACGGCGTGTCGCCCGCCGCGGCCGCCTCGCGCTCGTCCCTACCCCGAATGTAGGCCACGACCCGGTCACGGATAATGGCCTCTTTCGCCTCATCCCCCTAAAAGAAAGAAGCACGAAAATGGTCATGTTAGTTAAAAGATTCCTAACCCAACCCATCAAAAGTGACAAGCGCCATTCGGCAGTTTTACCTCCGCCACGCTTAGTGCCCGCCGAAGCAAGGCGAGATTGCGGCCGCCACCGCCTGCGGCCGAAGAACTTCACGGCGGCCTCGTGTGCGTCCCCATCCGGGACCCAGAAGCGGTCCACGTCATCGGGAGCCGGAAGTGCGGCCGCATGTGGACAGCCCGCGTCCTTCAGCGCCTTGCACAGCGCACGGGTGGTTTCAAGGGCGGCCCAGCGGCGTCCGAGCTCCATTTGGCCCTCCAATGCGGCGAGCCCGGTCCGGAGGAACCCGGCAAAATCAAACACCGAGGTGTCCTCCCGATAGCGGGCACCACCACCTCGTCGCCAACTCCGGCCACCGACGCGCGAATATGGTAGCGGCCTGGTTAAGTTCGTCGAGTTGCGGCGACGGGCGGACCCCTGCGGTTGGTTTTGGGTGTTCCTTTCGGTCCGGCGGTCCTGGCGGCGTCCGCTTCGGGCCGCGCGCCGTCTTCTCTCTCGTTAAGCTCGGTGCGAGCTTGCGCCGGCTCCTCCTTCCTTCGGCTGCGCACCTCGGCCTCGCTTTCGGTGAGTTTAGACTCAACGAAAGCGACGGCGGCGGGGCAATCCGCAGCGAGCGCAAAGACTTATAACAGATTGTCAGTGCGACGTTTAAAAGAGTGAGAATGTAAACAACCCGAAAAGGAAAAGACTCGAGATCATTCGGGGTCGAAAACTTACGAAATAGCGTGGAAATTGATGGCCGAGAGGAGCTCCGGGCGATCCACCTTGGTCGAGATCCCTTTCGGTGGTGGTGGCACTAAAGGAGGGTCAGACCTTGGTCCGCGAAAGTGACACGCCGCGCCCCGGCAAGCCGCTTGCGCGGCAGTCCACCCCGCGATTAAGCGAGCGTCCGAAGCCGCCCCTAGAGCACGAGCAAGTTGGTAAGTCCTTTCACGGCCCGGGCTCGTGTCCTCGGGAGATGAGCACCCCGAATAAACGCGCATGTGGTCGCATTCGGGGGCTCGCTCTAAGGAGAGCCTGCCATGTCCAAATAGAGCACACGCCGCGGTTTCGGGGGTCATGCGACTTAGCTCGCGGTGGAATCGGGACTTACCAGGTCTCCTGGCCGGATTCGGGTCCGGGTCCGAAACTGACCGGGACGCTTCCGCGGAAGCAAAGGCGGCGGCATTGGAGCGAGCGCCGCACCGCCGCAGTACACTGTGGCCCGGGTCGTTTCGTCATCGCGAAAGCGCCCCGGAGGTGTCTCCCGGCCTCTTCAAGCTCACGCCTAGGGAACTCGGCGTCGGGTGCGCTTTCGGAGGCAAGCGGCATGGGTCAGCAATTTTCTTGCGCGTTCGGCCATCGAGCTAGAACCGCCGGTTTCGCCTCGCAAAACATAAGGGCAAAAATGTCACATTAGTCCATGACGCCCGGGATGCCAAAGCCTACGCCCTAATGCGCAACGCGTGTCCGGCTCTACCATTTCGGCATGCAAAGGCCCTGGGACCCCCAGGAAGCCCAAGGAGAATTTAGAGCTGCTTTTCAGAGGCTTGGTCCACAGTCGTCCGGCCATTTCGCGGCATACCTGAACATCGCGAGCCTCCGGTTCCGGGCGTTCCCGGCTTTGCCTTGCGCGCTTTCGCTTCTCGGCGGCAACGGTGCTGGCAGCCCGAATCGGTGCAGAAGGACCAGGGTGCTGTGCGGGGGCTGATCTGGGCGCTCCCGATCCTGTCCCGCGCCTTGGGCCAGCTTCCGGCTCATTGACATCATCGCTGCTTTGGGCCTTGGGCGCTTTCGGAGCTGGGGGCGGCCTCTCCGAATACCGAATACCCATGCAGTCTAGAATGCGGTTCTTCCTAGGAGAATTTCCAAGTCGAATCATTTTCTTCTTGTGCTCCCTTTCTCCATACGGCCCGTACAACCGGACAGACCTTCTTCTCCAAATAAGCCCGGGTATCTTTGCGTGCGAGGTAAAGTGATCCGGGCGCTCGAGAAGATAACTGGACCCCGATAGCCACCGATGTCCCGAATAGGCTCGAATTTCACAAGTTCGCATAAGGGCCACTCGTCGATAGCTATCATTTCTTCCGCAAGTCACGGCTAGTTTGCCGGCCGGGCGGTAAGAGAGTACGCTTCCGCGACCGTGTGATCTCGCCGGTCCGAAAGCATCGTGAGGCGGATGTTTCTCGCCAATCATCACGGTCATCAAAGACACCAACGGGTTAGCCCGGCGACGCCTTACTGGCAGGCGGCGTCTATCTCCTCGTCCGAGGCAACCCGAATGTAAAACCAAAACTTGGTCCATTCTTCCCACTTCTCTTTGAAGGTGGGTACCAAGCGATTCGCTCTTGCCCGGAGCCGGCACGAAATTGTAAGACCCATACTCGGCGCGAATATTGGGCCGCCCATCAACTTTCCCCACTTTCGAGTGGAAGTGTGTGCAATGAAGCTTCACGAAATGGGCAACACTCGGCTCGTGGCCCATCATCTTCGTGGCCATGGCGTATATGCCGAGCCGGCGATCGCATTCGGGGTTAGATGGTGGATGCAGCGGAATTTTTGCGTAACGGCTACAAAGAACGGAGCCACGGGAAACCTCAACCCGGCGATGAAGAAGTCGCGGAACACAACAAAGCCTCATTCGGCCTCGGTTTGGTGTAACCTCGTCCCCGGAGCCCGGCTCCTTACGCGCTCAAAGGCGCTCGAAGGCCGTTGCGTTGGTACGAGTCGAGACGCTCCTCGTCAATCTTAGATCGGCATATGATGCCGGTGTGCCCCTCGATCTCCGACACGGCGGTTTCTACGGGTCGGTCCGGATTCGATGCCTTCACCCCCATCCGATCCGGCGGACGCCGCGCTTCTTTCGCACCGTCACATTCCGCAGATTCGGCGTATTCTTCACTCGCCACCCAGCGCTCCCTTGACCGCTAACAGTTTCTTCAGCGGACAAGCCGACCACGGAGCCGCTATCGCGGGCGCTTACTGGCGCGAATCGGTATAACTATTTCGGCTCCCCAAAGGCGGCTCCGTAATCGTGTGACATGTTCTCCGATCCGGATTGGCTTAGCTGGCCGCCAATTCGGCGCAAAAAGCGGAGAGCCCGGATGCGGATTCGTGGGCTATTTTGGCCGAATCCCCGGACGAAGAGCTTTCGGACATATGCGATTGCTCCAAAAGAGTGCCTTGGCTTCCGAGCTATGAAGAAAAACGAAATCGTGTTCAATAGGGCCGATAGTGGCATCCGAATCTTACCTAGATCAGCCCAACCAAAGCCCCGAAAGCGTAAACAACTCAAAAGAATCGAAAGTGCAAATGCCTTACCGAATGAGGAGGAAGATCCCGGATGCGGAGACCGAAAGTGAACCTCGAATGCGTGAGTGGCGGGCGCGCGCGGAGCTAAGTGCCCGCCCTCACGCGCCTCGCCTTTTATAGGCAGGGGGCGGCCGTGGGGGAGCCGACGCGTCGGTTCACGCGAATCGAGGCAAAAAAAAAAATTAAATTACGTCTCCTCATCCTAGGGGCGGCGCTTGCACATTCGGCGCGGCCACATTCGGCATAGCGATATATTGCCGGCCTTGCCCGGAAGGGACCGCCCTTTCGGGCAAGACCGGAGGGCTACTGTTGGGGGCAGGAGTGGAATTGGCCACCCCGTCCCCCCTAATCGTATACGCCTCATGTGTTTAATGTGCGCAGTGCGGCGATAGCCGCAGAAGGCGCGCATCCGGTGTCGGGCCCGGTCGGAAACCCCGATAGCGCGGACGGCGCGCATCCGGGGTCGGCGCGTCTGCCGGAAACCCCGATAGCGCGGGGACGCGCGCATCCGGTCGGTCGCGCGCGGTCGGAAACCCCGATAGCGCGGGATGGCGCGCATCCGGCGTCGGCGCCGGGCGGAAGCCCCGATGGCGCGGAAGGCGCGCACCGGCTTCGGCGCCGGGCGGAAGCTCCGAGAAGCGCCGGAAGGCGCGATCCGCCTCGTCGCCAGCGGGAGCCCCGATAGCGCGGGAAGACGTGCATCCGGCGCCGACGGCGCCGGGGAGGAAATCCCGATAGCGCGAGAGGGCGCGCATTCGGCTCGAGACCGGACGCATTCGGCGGCCGGGCAGACGAGAGCCCGAATGCGCCCCGGTCGGTGGTTGACCGACATAGGTGGGCCCTCGGTCCATTTACTTGTCTCGCCCGTGTCGGCCGCTCCGTACGTTGAAATTAGGGTTGCCGAGGGCATTCTTGTACAAAATGTAACGCGGCTTCCTATAAGTAGACCCCTCTGGGGACGATGTAAAAGACTTCTGGACTCCGTGCGTTTTTGCCGGAGCACAAGGAATATAAGGTTCGTGTTGTTCATTTCGTTTTCGCGAGCTTCGCATTTCCTTTATCTCCTGTTTGGGTCCTTCAGGGGGTGCAACCCCAAAGGGCTGAAACAACAGTAAGTTTTCTTTGTTCTTTTCTTTTTGTACCCTTTTTGCATCCTTCTTTTCTTGGTTCCTGAGTTCTTTTCTTTTAGTCTTTTGTTCAAGACCAGGACTTGCTCTTTGGTCCTATTGAGGCTCACTTCGTCGCTGCCATATCCTTTGAGTTGGATGCTGCCCGGGCTGAGCTTGCTCGGGTTCAAACCGAGCTGGCTCATGAATGGGAACAGCGCCAGCTGAATGAGAACGCCCTCCATCTTCAAATCACTGAGGCGGAGTCTCAGAAGGAGATGGCATTGAAGGCCGTTAGTGAGTTTTAGGCGGAGAATCTTGCTTTGAAGAGAGAAAATTTAGGTATTTTCCTTTGCTTGAGTTGTTTTCCCGATATTCTTTGCTTTGCGGGGTTGTTTTTCTCAACTCTGTCTTGTTTTTTGCTTTCAGATCTTGTGAAGGAGAGGGACGGCTTGATCAAGTCCGTTGATGACATGAAAACAACCCTTCGCTTGATGGAGAACCGAGCCGAAGCGGTAAGAGTTATTTCTGAGTCTAAATTTGAGGAAGCTTCAAAGTTGATTGCTCGGGCCAATCTAATCGGCGTGGAGGCGATAGTGACTTGATCCAGGCAATGGAGGCGGTGCAGGAACTTAGGCCCAAGTTGGAGGCTTCACAAAACCAATTTTGATTCCTTTATGAATCCATCGGTTATGTGTTGTCTTCAATCCAGTGCAACGGGGATGATGAGATGAAGTTGAATGACTTTATTCCTCTTATCCCCTCTAGATTTTATGATTTCTTCAAGGATAGTTTCCGCACTTGTGTGGGAAATATTCTTGGGCATATTAGGGTTCTGGTCCCCAGGTGCCTTTGGAACGGCTTGCAGACACAGATGCTCCTACCGAGTTCATCGCCCAAGTTGTGGTCGCCACTGTAGAATTAGGAGATTTGACTGAGATAGTAGTTAGTCAGATTCAATTTGATCCTTCTCTTGCTCCTCCTATTCTTTGAGCAGCCTTGTAATTCTTGATTAATCTATTTAACTTGATGAGTGTTGCAGACTTCATCTGTACGAATGATGGTTCTTTTGTGTATATATATCTAGGGTTGTTTTCCTTCTCTTCTCTTGTGAATCTTGCGTAGGCTTTGACCTATCTTCTTTTCTTTACCCCGATAAGGGTTCTTTCCTTAAGTCTGTGCAGGTTTTGACCTGTCCTTTTGTCTTTTGAATAAAGATTGTTCTGTATTAGCCTTGATGTTGGCTTCTTGATGCAAGCTTTGTCTTGCTTTTGTCTTGGTTGTAGTCCTTGTGCACCTTTAAGTTTCTCTTTTTGTTGCTACTTTGCCACTCCTTGCGCCTTGTGCACCTTTAAGTTTCTTTTTTTGTTGCTACTTTGCCACTCCTTGCGGGCGTGATGCTTTATTTTTCATTGTCAATGATCAGTGCCCCGCTTGTTGTTTTGCAGGTCGTGCCAAGGCTTGGCAAGGTTGTTGAGTGACCTTGCTGTGGTCTTCTTTCTTCTTCTTCATTTGTTGACTATATCCTAGGCCAAGTTTGGTTGTCTGCATGCCGGGTTATTGATTGGTCGATGTTTTGTCCTTGTAACTTGTTGCCCTTTCTTAAACCATCATTGGTTCTAGGTTCTTGACCATTTTCCACGCCAAGCCCGATTTGTTTTCAAGCCGGGTTGTTAGCCAACTGAACTATTTTGTGTTCGAGGGCTCACCCGTTTTGAACCTGTTTTCAGGCCGTAGGGCTCCTGACCATATTCGAGCCAAGTTCAACCACACCTTAGTTGAATTTGCCAGTCGTGCCATCCTTGTGACGGGGGCTCACCGTTCGAGCTTATTTCTAAGCTCTGGGGCTCCCGACCATTTTCGGGCCAAGTTCGATCGCTCCTTGACTCAAAAATGCCAATCGTGCCATCCTGGTGGCCGAAGGCACACCTAATTGGGCTCTTGACCATTTCTGAGCCAAGTATGACCATTTTCGAGCCGCGTTGTTTGTCTGTCGTGCCATCCTTGTGGATGGGGGCTCGCCCGTTTCGAGTTTATTTCTAAACCCTGGGGCTCCTGGCCATTTTTGGGCCAGGCTCGGCCGCTCCTTGAGCCAAGTTGTTTTTCCAGTTATGGCATCCTAGTGTTGGGAGGCTTGCCCATTTTGAACCATTTTTTTGGCCCTGGGGCTCTTGACCGTTTCCGGATCAAGTCTGGCTGTGCCTGTGCTGGGTTGTTTTTGCCATTTCTTAGGCTTTGGACAAGTGAGATTTTGGAGGACTCTTCTTTATTTCTTCAAAAATGATTGAGTACATTGTTCTTTTCTAATTGTAGAATCTCTTGAGTTGGCTGAACATGCCAAGTGTTCTTGATTGGGATTTTATCTTGAGTCATCAGCTCATATGTTCCTGGTCCTGTTGCTCTCTTGACTATGAAGGGTCCTTCCCATGGACTGAGTAGCTTGTGTTTTCCATCCTTCTTTTGGATTAGGCATAGGACCGTATCTCCTGGTTTGAAAGAACGCGGTTGAGTGCTCTTGTCATAGTGTCTTCTTAGTCCTTGTTGATATCTTACGTTTTGTATAATTGCACTGTCCCTGACTTCTTCGAGCGTGTCAATCTCTAGTCGTCTTGTTTCTTTAGCTTCTCCTTCTTCGTATTGTTCTATCTTAGTTGATTGCCAAATCAAGTCTGCTGGTAATATTGCTTCTGATCCGTAGACTAGGAAGAATGGTGAGTACCCTGTTGCTCTGCTAATCTAGTTTCTTAGGCCCCAGACTACTTTGGGTAGTTCCTCTGTCCATTTTCCTCCATAATCTTTCAAGTCCTCATATAGTCTTGGTTTTAAGCCTTGTAGGATTAGGCCGTTTGCTCTCTCAACTTGTCCATTGGCTTGTGGGTGTGCGACTGATGTAAAATCCATCTCGATTCCATAATCTCTTGCCCAATATTGGAATTCTCTTGCTGTGAAAGGTGATCCAAGATTTGTGATTATTCTGTTCGGCATGTCAAATCTGTGCATGATGTCTTGTATGAATTCTACAGCATTCTCTGTGCTGTATTTGACCAAGGGTTTATATTCAATTCATTTGGTAAACTTGTCAATTGCTATGAATATGTATTCGTATCCTCCTTTTGCTTTCTTGAGAGGCCCCACTTGATCTAGTCCCCAGCATGAAAAGGGCCATGCTGGTGGTATGCATATCAAGTTGTGAGCCAGGACATGAGCATGTCTTGCAAACATCTAGCAGTTCTTGCATGTTCTGACTAGTTGTTCTGCATCCTTGAGTGCTGTTGGCCAATAGAACCTAGATCTGAAGACTTTTCCAACTAGGGTTCTAGAGGCTGCATGGTTCCTACAACATCCTAAGTGGATTTCGTCGAGGATTTCTATTCCCTCCTCTGTAGGTACACACTTGAGCAGTACCCATGATGATGCTGCTCTTTTGTATAGCTTGTCTCCTACTAGGATATAGTTCTTGCTCCTTCGAACAACTCTGGTTGCTTCTGTCTTGTCTTCTGGTAGTTTCTTTTCCTTAATGCAATCCATGAACACCTGCATCCAGGTTGTTTGTATTACCATAACCTATCTTGTTGGGTCTGGAGTCTCTTTTGGATCGATGTCCATTGAATCGCTGGGTTCTTTGATGTCTGCTGTGTCAGGTTGTTTTATCGATAGGGCTATAAGTTCTTCCACAAATATGCCTGGTGGGACCTCTGCTCTGTCTGATCCTAGTTTTGCTAGGACGTCTGCTGCGATGTTTGCGTCTCTCAACACGTGATGTATCTTGAGGCCTTGAAAGTTTTTCTCCAATTTCCTGACTTCTGCACAGTATGCATCCATGTTTTCTTTGGTGTAGTCCCACTCCTTGTTGACTTGGTTAATTACATCTGCTGAGTCTCCATAGACAAGTAGTCTCTTGATTCTGAGGGTAGTGGCAACCCTTAAACCGTGTATCAATGCTTCATATTCCGCTTCATTGTTTGTGGCTTGCCATAGTAAATTACAACTATTGAGTCTCCATAGACAAGTAGTCTCTTGATTCCGAGGGTAGTAGCAACCCTTAAACTGTGTATCAATGCTTCATGTTTGCCATAGTATTTGTAGCACATACTTGAGTTGTCTTCCTTCGGGTGATATAAAAAGTACCCCTGCTCTGGCCCCTTCAAGCTTGAGTGAACCATCAAAGTACATTTTCCAATGATCCAGAAGTGGCTCGAGTTCTTTCTGGTTGATTTTGCTCTATTCTGCTATGAAGTCTGTTAATGCTTGGGATTTGATCGCTGTTCTTGGCTTGAATTCAAGATTCAAGGCTCCAAGTTCTACTGCCCACTTGGATATCTGGCCTTTTGCATCTCTGTTTGGTAGTACATCTCCAAGTGGAAGGTCTGTTATGACTGTGATCTTGTGCTCTTGGAAATAGTGTCTTAGTTTTCTTGATGTGATTAATATTGCATATAGCAGCTTCTGCACATGTGGATATCTTACTTTGGATTCTGTCAAGACCTCACTTACGTAGTAGATTGGTCTTTAAACTTTGTAAGCGTGTCCGGGTTCTTCTCTTTCCACTATTATGGCTGTGCTGACCACATTCTTGGTTGTTGTAATGTATAGCATCATGTCTTCTTTCTTTTAGGGTGGCACCATGATTGGTGATGAGGCTAAGTACTCTTTGAGTTTTTGAAAGGCTTCTTCCGCTTCTTGTGTCCACTCAAATTTTCCCACTTCTTTAATAATTTAAAGAAGGGTATTCCTTTTCTCCTAAACTTGAGATGAATCTGTATAGAGCAGCCATGCATCCTGTGAGCTTTTGTATGTCCTTGACTCTCTTTGGGGGTTCCATGTCCATGATAGCCTTGACTTGCTTTGTACTTGCTTCTATCCATCGGTTGCTGACCAAGAATCCTAGCAGTTGTCTAAATGGGACCCCAAAGACACACTTGGTGGGGTTTAGCTTCCACTTTCATTTCTCCAGGTTGTTGAATGTTTCTTGGAGATCTTCTATCAGTCGTCTGGGTTCTTTAGTCTTGATGACAACATCTATAGAGGCTTCTGCATTTCTGCCAATTTGTTTTCCTAAACAAGTTCGAATTGCTCTCTGATATGTGGCCCCTGCGTTCTTTAATCTGAACAGCATTGACTTGTAGCAATAGGCTCCAAAGGGTGTGATAAAAGAAGTCTTGCTTTGATCCTCCTCTCTTAGTGAAATCTGATGATATCCGGAGTAACAATCCAAGAACGATAGCAGTGCTGATCCTGCTGTTGAGTCTATAATTTGGTCTATCCTTGGTGGGCTGTATGGATCTTTTGTGCAGTGCTTGCTGAGATCTATGTAGTCAATGCACATGCACCACCAGTACTGGGTTTGCTAGCCAGTCCGGGTTCAATATTTCTCTTATAAATCTCGCTGCCATGAGCTTGGTGATTTCTTTCTTGATAGCTGCTTTCCTATCTAGTGCAAATCATCGCAATTTTGGTGTTTCTTAGCGAAAGCAGCAAAGTCTGCAAGCGCACAAAAATACCGTTGTAGCACTTCACCCGGTGATAAACAGGGTATCATAAACTTTCATGAAGAATGGTAAGTGTAGGTTCTCCCTTAGCTAGTTGCCCTGAGGATAGGAGGTGGATAACTCAGGTAGTGAGGTTTTCTAATGGCAGGATCCTTAGAGGAAGGTAGCCGAGCTGTCAAGTCCTTACTTCGGGCACCGGGCTGCGCCTGGTCTGCCAAGCGATACCGGCTATTAGCTTTACGCTGAACCCAGACGTGGGGGATACAAGGGATGGACAGGGCTATCACCACTTGCTGCCTACCCCTCAACCGTGGAGTCCAAGGCAAACAACGGTAACTTCTAGCTTAGACACCACGTCCACGCTAGTTGCTACAGCTCTAGCGGTGGCCAGGAACACCCGTCTTTATCAGGGGTCCTCTTACTAGAGCTCTCCACCCCGAAGGATGAACGTCGAACCCGCAAGGAATTAACAAACAAGGATAGCTTCACTATAAGGAATGAACCAAAAGAGAAACATGACTTCTTACTTCAAGTAGCAAGATGCCGCTGAGGTGCAAGTGTGGAGAGAGCTGACAACTCCGGCACTCCTCCACGTGGAAGACAATGCTCCCGGGAATCTCTGAAGAAACTCCACTAACTTGCCCTTTCTCACTCCCTACTTAGACTAGCTAGAAGCTAGGTAGTGGCTCGACTCCTCCTCTTCTATGTGTCACTTGTGGAAAAATGTAAAAAGAATGAATGAAAGGAGGGAGAAAGGTGTAGAGTGTGAATTTATCTCTAGTGTGGAGCCTCTCCTTCTTCTTTTATAGCAGGTGGAGGTCGGTTGGAGGGGAATATTCCTGAATCCACAGCGCACCACCTTCTCTTGGTCTTTAATCTGCCAACACCTATAATTTGGGCCCGGGGCCACTCGGTAGGGGCACCCGCCCCGGGTGGAGCTTCCCCCCGACCAACTTTGGTTGGTCGGCTGTTGGTTGGGCCTGGGCCTTGGTGCTTCGGGGGATTTGCCCAATGTGTTCAAGGCCCTTTTTCTCTTTATCCTTCTTTGTTTTGCTTTGGGCCAAATTAGGTTTTGCTAATTTATAATTCTTTTCTCCACTTTTGGCCCATGTCACGTATATTTCTTTGGACAACCTGCAAAACAAGTGGGCACACCAAAACTATGGAATGTGTTAGTTTAAAACTCCTATTTCTAGTGGTTTTGGTGTTCCCTGTGCTATTGTTGGCGGGGTTAGAAATGAGTTAAGGACCGCCAACAAGCTCCCCAACACTTGGCCCTTTACTCGTCCTCGAGTAAAGCTTGAAGGACTAAGGTGGTTTTGTTCTCCAAGATGTTAACTTGCATACATAGTATTCCAAGCTTCACCTGCATCTGTGAACATTCGTGGTGTCTACCAAATCATCATATAGCGATTGACAGATGAAATAGCCTGGATTCAAGTCAACTTACTCTGCTCATGCCTTAGAAACTTGGGGTTTTGAAAATTTTTGCAAAGAAAGATAGCTTTAGCTCCTCAAGTGATGCTCTCAAGTCACTCTTTTGTGTTTTGCTTTCCTTACCGAAGGCCTTTGCCTTTTTGCACATCCTACCTCTAGAGGTTTAATTATCTGGAGTTCATAGGTATGGATGTGGTGCTCACTTACCTTGCATATATTGCCGTGTCAAACCTCGGATCCTTGGAGGGAAGGATGTAGCCTTAGATCGAATATGTGTCAGTGTGTGGGAAATATATAGGTGGAACTCCATGTCATGCTCCTCTCTCTTATTTTTGGAGAAGATATGGGCTTCTAATTTATTGCATAACCTTTCTTTTTTATCTCATACACTTTTTGTATGGAAGGATATATCTTTCTTTTCTTTTTCTCATTATTCTAACATAGCCCATATCTTTCTTTTCAGAGAAGATGAACACTTGGAGAGAGGAGTTCATGATCTTTGACGGGTGGAGTTTTTATTCGATGGACTGGTGCGCAACTCTCAGGGCAAGAGTTGGCATTTTTGGTGGATGTTGTGTGAAATCCTCAGTGTCAGAGTTGGCAAGATTATTTGGTGGGTGTACGTGAAATTCGATCTTGAGGATCTTGAGGATATGAAGCTTCTCTCACATAGATCACAATGTTTGACGCAGCTCAACACAAAGTAAACGGCTATGCGCCAAGTTTTGCAATTGCAGTGTAACAAGTATTTGGCTCTGTTGGGAATTATTCATCACCGAGGAGCATGCTAAATATTTTAAGTTTTGTAAATAAAACCCAAGTTAATAGCAAGAGAGAAGAAGCATCATATCATCCTACTATATCGCACCCGACAATAACTTAGATAGAGATGGGGTCCCTAAAAAGTTGTTCACGAGATATATAGGAATTTTAGCGAGGAATAAAGAGTATGCAAATTGTTATCAATTGGTGAACATGAGAATGGAGCATCATATTTTTAGTTGATAAACAAATTATTATAAGAAGGATAGATTTGTAGGGTGTGATAAAGTACACAAACCGATTTTTGTTACCGTGTCGTGTCTCGTTGTGCACTTTGGTGGGATTGTGCGTCCTCCCCCACACTTGTTTTGTTCCCATCGTTTCTTATTTGCGTGCAGCCATAGAGACAAAAACAAGTGGAGACAAGAGACACAATATATCTAAACAAACTTTATTGAATTGGGAAATATTTTGGATACAATAGGCGCACTTGAATTGCAAAAACATGATAAGAGAAATAACAAGTGCTGAAAATAAAATGCATGTGAGTGTGCACTTGTTTATTCGCAGAGGTGCAGCGAACGCTTCTAGAGAGCGTGCCTTACTCCTACTACATTAGCGAATTCGGTAATCGAGTCATCATCTCAATATGGAGGGATTTGATCTCACTTACCCCTAAGGTAAAGGAGGTAGTTGGACAGTTGCTTTATCTCCTTATGCAGCCCTTCTATGGGCGGCCCCTTTGGCTTGGGCTGTTCTTCGCCGAAAAATCCAGCGGGCTGACCTTGGATTGGGGGGATCACAACCTTGCTGGTTGGAGAGGATAGAGAGAAAGGGTTGTGCTTTGGTTTGTGAAGAAGAATAGAGGAGAGGGGTCCTATTTATAGGAAAGGTGAGGCCTCTCTGCTTTCGTCCGAATCAAGACAGAGAAAATCCACATTATGGCAGACATCAAGATAGAGAATGAAGAGCAGAGGAGAAAATTGGGGATGAGAGGAGTAGGCCCAGGCGGGCGCCTTCGTGGGCGGGCGCCCGCCTAAGCTCCCTCCGCCCGAGTTTTCGACCAGGTTCAGATGAATTCAAAATGTTTTGAAATCTGACGTGGGATTTCTCACTGCTGACACGCTCACTGACTTAACTCGGGATGAATGGTCCCATGTAATCAATGCCCCACACATCAAATATTTCTATTTAAAGGTTGTAGTGTAGGGGCATCGCATTGTGTGCTGTAATGGCTCCTTGGAATTGACATTTTTGACACCTCTGAATGAACTCTTTAGTGTCTTCGTACATCATCGGCCAGAAGAACCCACACTGCTAGATTTTGGCTTATGTGCAGAACACTCCATAGTGGCCTCCATACGGTGATGAGTGGCATTTGTCAATAATCTACAATCCTTCTTCCATCAGTACATACTTTCGCAATAGGCCGTCTGAGCACACCCGATATAGATATGGGTCGTCCCATAGGTGACGTCTGCTTTCGACTTGCAGTTTTCTCCTATCCTTCCCTGGTGGTACATATCCTACAACCATATAATTCATGATGTTTGCATACCATGGGTTAGAGTCTGTCATCTTGAGTAGCATGTCATCTTGTAAGAAGTTATTGATGGGTAGTTCCTTCATGTTAGTGACTTGCATATGAGATAAATGATCCGCAACGGTATTTTCTACTCCCTTTTTATCTTTTATCTCTAAATCAAACTCTTGGGGTAGAGGAATCCAGCCTAATCAAACGAGGTTTTGCATCTTTCTTAGTGAGCAAATATTTGAATGCGACATGATCAGTGTAAACGATCACTTTTGCTCCTACTAAGTAAGTCCTAAACTTATCGATAGCGAAGACGACTGCAAGGAGCTCCTTTTCCATGGTGGCATAGTTAAGTTAGGCCCTGTTAGCTTCTTGCTAGCGTAAGCTATTGCGTGATGCTTCTTATCTTTGGTTTGGCCCAGGACCGCACCAACAACATAGTCACTAGCATCACACATGATCTCAAAAGGTAGACACCAATCGGGAGGTTGGATGACTGGTGCTGAGATGAGTGCCTTCTTAAGAGTGTTGAAGGCTTTCAAGCACTCATCTATGAACTCAAAAGGTACATCCTTAGCTAGTAGACTTGTGAGGGGTCTAGAGATTTGAGAAAAATCTTTTATGAATCTCCTGTAGAACCCCGCATGGCCTAGGATACTACGGATCCCTTTTACGTTCACCGGGGGGAGGTAGTTGCTCGATAACTTCAATCTTAGCCTTATCTACCTCGATTCCTCTTTCTGACACAGGTGCCCGAGGACAATGCCCTCACAGACCATGAAGTGGCACTTTTCCTAATTAAGTACCAGGTCCTTTTCTTGGCACCTTTGCAAGACTTAGTCTAAGTTTTCTAGACAATGATTGAAAGTTTTTCCATAGATTGAAAAGTCATCCATGAAGACTTTCATGATTTCTTCAATCATGTTTGAAAAGGTAGACATCATACACCATTGGAATGACGCGGGTGCATTGCACAACCTGAATGACATTCTACGATAGGCGTATGTTCCATATGGACATGTAAATGTCGTCTTGCTTTGATCATCAGGATGGATGGATATTTGATGATAACCTGAGTACCCATCGAGGAAACAAAAGAAAGAGTGTTTCGCTAACCACTCCAATATTTCATCAATGAAGGGGAGCGAGAAGTGATCTTTCTTTGTTGCCGTGTTGAGTTTTCGGTAATCAATACACATCCTCCAACCCGTGATGGTTTGTTGAGGAATAAGCTCATTTTTATTGTTTTCCACAACCGTCATACCTCCCTTTTTGGGAACCACTTGGACGAGACTGACCTAGTTACTATGTGGTACGGGATAAACAATCCTGGAGTGAAAAAGTTTGGGAACTTCGTTTTTCACAACTTCTCGCGTTGCATTATTAAGACTTCGTTGAGGCTCCCGTGTAGATGTAAAAGATGGGTCAATGGGAATGTGATGGGTGCAAAGTGTTGGGCTTATCCCTTTAAGATCTTGCAGGGAATACACGAAGACTATCCTATGTTTTTCTAGGATGGCTATGAGTTGAGTTGTCTTCTGGTGGCTAAGCTTATCGCTAATAATGACTGGAGTTTGCGAGTCGCCATTCAAGAAAGCATAGCGTAGTCCGGCGGGTAAGGATTTAAGCTCTGGAGGTCGTGTCGGCACTTCCTCTTTGGGAAGGTCAAGGGTCTCTCCTGAGTTGTCTTTCTCTTTGATGAAGAGTTCAAAGCATCTTTTCTAGGGACGATTCGGGTGACTCAAAAGGTACAACCGACATGACTTCCATGGGCAATTCTTGAGTTAGGAGAGGTTCGGCCACTGAGTTTTTAGCTCGTATGACTTGAATTGAGAATGACTCTCTTTCTAACCTAACATTTAGATCCCCTGTCCTCGATGGATTAGCGTAAAGCTTCTCCAAGGGGTGCCCAATTTGGATGTCGAAGTTCTGCATATCAAAGATGTGGAAATCTAGGACTAGGTCGACATCATCAGCATGGAGAGTGATTTGGTGTAAAACCCCAACTCCCTTAAGAACTATTTGAGGTGCTGCTCAAAAGGTTTTAGCGGTTGGGGAGCATGGATTTTCTCCTAAGCAAGATGTTGTGAAGGATTTTGACATGATGTTTACCCCAACCGTGGGATTATACAGCATGTCCATCCAATCCTTGTCAACTTTGCATCGAAGGGTTGAGGAAGGGATGCGAATCTGAATCTCTTCAAAGGAAAGTTCGCCTTCCTTTACCCATTCAGCACTCAAGATTGCCGTTAACTCACTAATGGATTCCTTAAGAAAGGTAGCATCAAGGGGAACGTTAGGGGTAACAGGGATTGGTGGTCTCCTTTTGCAATCATACCTTGAGGTATTTCTGAATTCTTCAAAAAGATCATCCTCAAAGGTGGGAAGTTCCGTGTGTTGGGAATCTTCCTCAAGAGTTTTTGGTTCGGGAGAGGGTCTCAAGTAAAACGGGTTCGACGACTGCCGAAGAGACTTCCTCTATGACCGGCTCAGGCTCAGGGGAGTGTTTTCTAGAATACGGTCTAGAAGTTCTTCTCCTTTCGCTATGGTCTTATGTGTAAAAGATCCACCGACGGCCGTGTCGAGTCTGTAGGGGCGATTCTTTGTTAAGACCTAACCAAAAGTGTCAGTAAGAGCACATGGTTTGGTATAGACAAACTGGGCCTGATCTCGGTTAAGATCATAAAACGGTCCTGTGGCCGCACCTATGTTCTCGTTATCTTTTTTTGTTGGAAGTTGAGGATTTCTTGTCATTGGGAAGCGATTCGAGATATAGGGAAGAATACAAAACAAAACCTATTTCTTAAGTCTTCCCAATCTCCATTTACCTTTCCTATGTTATGGGCGTACCATTGTCTCGCTCTCTCGTTAAGAGAGAAAGAAAACAACTTCCACCGCAACATTTCTTGTGACATGCCTGAGATGGTCTGGCAAGCACATAGCTGCTCAAACTCCCTTAGGTGATGATATGGGTTTTTCATTATCCAAACCTGAAAAGGCTTGGTCCCGAACCATGGCTATTAAGCCAGGGCGGAGCTCATAACTAGAAGTTGTGATTGGCTTCGAGGATTATGGAATTTCAATGAGCTTGCCCTTAGGAGAGGATAAGTTGGAAATGGTGGGTAGCTCCATTTATAAAAAGAAATAAAAGAAAGCAAAGGTAGAACAAGGTACACGGGTGAACTAGGTTTGGAGATAGCTACGACAACCATTCCCCAGCAACGGCACCAGAAATGCTTGTTGGTGTTTCTTAGCGAAAGCAGCAAAGTCCGCAAGCACACGGAAATATCGTTGTAGCACTTCACCCGGTGATAAACGGAGTATCGTAAACTTTCACGAAGAACAGTAACTGTAGGTTCTCCCTTAGCTAGTTGCCCTGAGGATAAGAGGTGGATAACTCGGGTAGTGAGGTTTTCTAATGGCAGGATCCTTAGAGAAAGGTAGCCGAGCTATCAAGTCCTTACTTCGGGCATTGAGCTGCGCCTGGTCTGCCAAGCGATACCAGCTATTAGCTCTACGCAGAACCTGGACGTGGGGGATACAAGGGACGGACAGGGCTGTCACCACCTACCACCTACCCCTCAACCGTGGAGTCTAAGGCAAACGACAGTAACTTCTAGCTTAGACACCACGTCCACGCTAGTCGCTATAGCTTTAGCAGTGGCCAGGAACACCCGTCTTTATCAGGGGTCCTCTTACTAGAGCTCTCTACCCTGAAGGACGAACGTCGAACCCACAAGGAATCAACAAATAAGGATAACTTTGCTATAAGGAATGAACCAAAAGAGAAACACGACTTCTTACTTCAAGTAGCAAGATGCCGCTGAGGTATAAGTGTGGAGAGAGCTGACAACTCCGGCACTCCTCCACGTGGAAGACGATGCTCCCGGGAATCTCCGAAGAAACTCCTCTTACTTGCCCTCTCTCACTCCCTACTTAGACTAGCTAGAAGCTAGGTAGGGGGCCACCTGGTAGGGGCACCCGCCCCTGGGTGGAGCCTTCCCCCGACCGACCTTGATTGGTCGGTTGTTGGTTGGTCCTGGGCCTTGGTGCTTCGGTGGGATTTACCTAATGCTGTTCCGAAGGCCCTTTTTCTCTTTATCCTTCTTTGTTTTGCTTTGGGCCAAATTAGGTTTTGCTAATTTATAATTCTTTTCTCCACTTTTGGCCCATGTCTTGTATATTTCTTTGGACAGCCTACAAAACAAGTGGGCACACCAAAACTATGGAATGCGTTAGTTTAAAACTCCTATTTCTAGTGGTTTTAGTGTTCCCTATGCTATTGTTGGTGGGGTTAGAAATGAATTAAGGACCGCCAACATGCAACTTCTGCTTGATGGGTTTGGATCCTTTATTGACATCAATTATATGCTTAGCCAACTCTCTCGGGACCCCTGGCATATCGGCCAGTTTCCATGCAAAGATGTCCTTATAGTCCCAGAGAAAGTTGGTGAGCGCAAGTTCCTATTTAGGATCGAGGTTGGCACTGATGATCGCTGTCTTGTTGGGATCGCCGCCGTAAGTCTATTTTCTTGGTTTCGCTTTGTTTGGTGGAACAAAGTTGTTAGGCTTCTTTGCCGGTATCTCGAGTTCTTCCTGGCTTGTTTGCTTCGCTAGGGTTGCAATTTCTCTCCCAATATCCATGTCTTTCAATCTTTTTGATATTTGGATTGCTTGTACATCACAGTCAAATGCTTTCTTCAAATTTCCTCTCAGTGACAGTACTCCTTTTGTTGTTGGCATCTTGAGCATGAGGTATGGGTAGTGTGGGACTCCCATTAATTTTGTCAATGCTGGTCTTCCCAAGATTGCTTGATAGCATGATTAAAATCTGCTACTTCAAATTTGATGAGCTCGTTTGGTACCTTTCGCTATCCCAAATGTTATTGGTAGGGCAATCTGTCCAAGAGGCATTGCTGCTCTGCTGGGTACTATTCCATAAAAAGGTGTGCTTGTTGGTCTTATCAACCCTTCATAGTCCAATTTCATCTTCCTGAGTGTCTCCGAGAATATGATGTTAAGGCCTACTCCTCCATCGATGAGAACCTTAGTCATTGCAATTCCTGCAATTGTTGGTGCTAGTACTAGTCGATAACATCCTACATTTGCTGCACCTGGTCCATTGATCTTCTCTTGTAAACTGTATGGGGTATTCTAACCAATCGAGATATCTTGGTGTAGCGGGTTCTGCCGCCATGACGGCTCTGTGTGCCAGTTTCTCTTGTTGCTTAGTCCTTGTGTTGGGTACTCCTAAAAATATAATGTGTATCCATGTTTCTGCTTTTTGGTAATCCCCTTCTATCTTCTCTTCTTCTTTCCTTTGCTCTTCTTCTTTATTTTCTGGCTTGTTTTGATATCCACCTTCTCTTCTGACAAACCGGGTTTTGAACATGTAGCAATCTACTAGCTTGTGCCTTGAGCCAGGGTGGACATGAAATGGCAAATTTTCCAGCTCCTCTGCCTTCTTGTTTCTGTAATTGATGTTGTTATACCTTCTCTTGTTGTTCCGGTGGCTACCATGTTATCTTGCCTTGGTCTTTTGTCATTTTGTCTTTGATCTGGCCTCGCTTCTTCTCCGGGTTGTCTCTGTTTTCAAAAAACCTTTCCCGGGTTCTTTCTTCCGATGAGATTAGTTTCTCCACCGCTCTCTTGAACTCTTTGTTTGTTTTTGGGTCTTCATTGCGTAAATCTTTGAATTGCCACTTTGAGAATATTTCATGAGCGAAAGCTTCAATTACTTCTCTATCAGTGATGTCGTGTACTTATGCTCTGAATTCCCCAAATCTCCTGTAGAACTCTCTGAGGCTTTCTCCCTTTTGTTTCCATAGTGCTTTCAACTCGGCTGGTGTCATAGGGTGTGTGATTATGCCTGCAAAATTGTTACAGAATGCCCTCTACAGGTCTCCCCAGTATCTGATCGATCCTGGCCTTAGCTTGTAGAACCATTGCAGGGGCATAGCCTCAAGTGCCATCAAGAAAAATAGTGGTTTGATGTCATCATCTCCTCCTTCCAACTCAACGGATTGAGAGTACATTCTGAGCCATTGCCTGGGTTAAATTTTCCCATCGTATTTGGAGTGATTTGATGGTTTGAATTTGTGTGGAAGTTTGATGGTCTGGAGTCGTCCTGCAAAGCAGGGGAATCTATCACAGGGTTCTTCCTTTCTGTAGTGAGGTGACTGGGCTCTTCTGAAGTTGGATCTCTCTTCTCTAAACTCGGACTCACCTTGTCCTTCTTCTCTGTCGAACCTTCTTGATTGGTTTGGCTATCTTTGGGTATGTATTGGTCGACTTCATTCTATTTTGGGTTCTCTATGCATTGTGTGGGGTCCATTCCCTCTATTGGCGTTGCTGCTTTCTGCTGGAACTAGCCATTGGAAGGCTGATCTCCTCGGGGGTTGTTCTTCTGGCTATGGTAGTGCGCTGGGTTCTTTTCTTGGGTTGTCAGCTCCGGCTTGTTCTTTTTCTTGCGCTGCTTCCTTCTCGCCCTCTCTGAGTGTTTCTAGTTCTTTGGCTAGTTCTTCAATCCTTTATCTGTTAGAGTTCTTTTCTGCCTCTTTCTCCATCTTTTCTTCTTGTACTCTATGAGATCTCCTTGTATTTGCTCTAGGCTTGTTTCCTTTGCCTCGCTCTATTTCTTTGGCCTAGTTTCAGCTTGTTCCTTCTTATTCTTGATTTTTTTGCTCCTCATTTTTATTGCTGTTAGTCTTCTCATCAGGGGAGATATTGGCTTCTGACTCATCTGATGATCTTATATCAGGGATTTCTGGTGGGAGTAGTGACAACTCTGCCATGTGAATTGTTCATCCTCTTCGGGTTCTTTTATACTTAGGCCTTGGCTTGTCCTCTTCTGAGCTACTGACGGCTTCTATAGTCAAGTCTTCGAGTTCTTTTCCCTCTTAGTACGATAGTTCTTCAAAGTGGTCGTTGTACAGGGTTCTTTCTGTGGTAAAAGAACCTGGCCAGTGTACTACACAGTCTTGTGGGGTGACGGTCATCATCAACCCTTCTTGTGCTCCCTTGAGCGTGATCTCTTGCCTCGATTGGGGGATCATATCTTGATTCGGGTGGGTTAGGGTAGGTTTCTTTGCTACGAATTGTTTCCCTTTCCTGCATCGGGGATGGAATCGGCATTGATCCGAGTTGTATCTTTGTACTATCATGGCTGTGTTACGGAGTCCGTCTGGGAACGAACTCGGTATCCTCAGGATTGTCTTCGATTTTGACTTGGGTTCCATCTCCTTCTCTGAATCGGTTTCGTAGCCTTTTTCCTATGGTTTCCGAGTTGAATCAGAAGTCGAGAGTGCTGCCATCCTTTCGGCGAGTCGGTGTTCTTCCATGGAGTTGATCTTGATGTCGTTGATCTCTGCCTCATTGAGGAGATGGCTTCGAAGCTTGCCATCGTCATCCGCCTCGCGGATCCAGGATTCGAAGATGAAGGTTTTCCCTTTGAGAAGCTCATCTTGAGAGTGAGGTCCGCCGAGCACTCGAGAAAAAAATCGATGAAAGCCCCTACCTGGCGCACCAGCTGTCGATGTTTTACCACCGATAGCCTGCCATGGGGTACCTAGGATAGTTGTTCAGACTTCGATGAATCGTGGAACTCGGCGGTTAACGCAAAGAGACGAACGATTTTTATACTGGTTCGGGCCCTCGATTCAAGTAATAGCCTTACGTCCAGTCGGCGTTAGCCTATTTGCATTGTATTGTATTGATTCATTGTTTACAAGGGGTACCCTCACCAGCCCTTTATAGATCAGGTGCTGCCGAGGGTTGCTTGATTCCTAGTTGGATACAAGGACAGAGTCCTAAACGGTTGTTTCGGGCGCCTTTCCTTGTAATGTCCATCTAGGGGTTGTTTCTGGTTCGCACGTAGCTTTGCTGTGTGCTTCTGTTTGTCAGGTAGTGGGACCATTGAAGAGGCCCACTGCCTTGTTTACTGTCCATAGGGAACCCTGTGGGTACCCTATCGACACTACCTTTGAACTTATGGCACTAAAGTTAGCTCATAGATTCCTTCACATGTTAGCGGCACTATACCCAATATTAACTTGTTGCCATTTCAATCACACGTAGCTCAACTGACAAGCAAATCGTACATTATTACCGGCCATGTGCAATATAATTAGGCAAATAGATACTTTGCGGATGACGTCAGCTTCGTCGTCTTCCGTGGATCTAGGGTTTGATCGCGACCCACCATGGCCTTACCCACCTTGGCTGACCACGCGGCCCCGCTTGGCGGAGCCCGCCAGCCAGGGAGCCAAGCCCCCTACCCCGCATGGCAGTGGAAGGCAGGCAGCGAATGGAATCTTGGAAGAGGAGGACCTGGAGCGAAAAATTCAGGATGACGAGGTGGTGGCCGAAATTTTTGGCCGGCCGGGTCGTCGACTCACCCCTACCCGGATCTAGGGGTGCGAGGCCCCCCGCCGCCAGGACCGAGCCGTTCCTCTGCTGGATCCGCCGGGACCTGGTGGAATCCAAGAGCTTCGCCGCCGCCGATTGCTATCCGGTGGGGAGGTCCGACAAGTTTGACAAGCCTCCGGTGAAGGTCAGCTTCTCGAGGGACGTGTGGGGGAAAGGAGGGGAGCGAGCCACCTATGCCGAGATCGCCAAGAGGAAGAAGATGGCCGATGGATGCTGGGTTTGGCACCGGAGGAGCAGAGGTCGGTTTGGCATCCTGAGGGGCGCCCGCCGCCGGTGCAGCCGCCACGTCGCCAGGCTCCTCCTCAGCCGCAGAGGGGTCCTCAGGCCCAAGCTCAAGATCGCCGGCAAGCTCCACCTCACCCACCGTACCAACCAGTGAAGCCGCAACAACAAGCCCAGGTGAAGGCGCCTGCTGCTCATCCCCAACCCAGGGCTCAACCCCAGAAGAACTTGCAGCAGGGACAAGGCAAGCAACAAGCAGCGCCGGGCTTCTTCATTGATCCAAGGTACAGAAAGCTAATCTGCTTCAACTGTGGGGAACCAGGGCATTTCGTGGGCAACTGCACTAGACCTAGATTTTTCTTTATCTGTGGAATTCCTGGTCACCATATGGATCACTGCCCCCTTTGGAAGTCTGATCACCTTGTGGCTAGCTTTATGGGTAGTGCTGGACAAGGTTTAGGCTTCTATCATCTAGATACACCTGATGCGAAGGAAACTAATTGGCTGAATTTGACCAACTGTGGTGTGGTGAAAGTAAAATCTGGTCAGATCTCTATGTCTGAGCTAGAAGCTGAGTTGGCTGAAATTTATAGCAAGGACTGGCCCTGGCAGTTAAGGGAGCTTGAAAGGGGAAAATTCTTGGTAAGATTCCCTCCCACAAAAAAGGTTAGTGATATTGTCAGCTATCCTTCATTCAACCTGGGAAAACAGGGGGTTCAGGTTGAGGTTCAGGAATGGAAGGGAGAAGGGCAACCATACAGTGAAATAGAGCAAGTCTGGGTGGAGCTCAAGGGCATACCACCTAAATTCTGCCACTGGAAGGTCTTTGCCCAAATTGTCTCCTCTTTTGGTCTGCTAATGGATGTTGAATGGGCAGTGATCTTCAAGTCTTTCTATGAAACTGTCAAAGTTAAGGTGGCATGCAGGGATAGTAAGAAGATTCCTTCTGCAAGATTATTTGAATTGGGAATCAAACTGTATGTGATCAGCATAGATGTGATGGATGAGTCTCGGGGCTGGAACTGAAAATGGAGATGATAATGATGATGACAAAGGAAATCAAGACAAGTTAAATGAGGACAAGAACCAGCCATCAAACCAGAAAAACAAAGAAGGTGGAGGCAGAGACAATAGTCATCCTGCTACTTCTGATTCAAACTTTGTCAATGACAAACAAGGTGGAGCTGCTGATAGTCATGAGAATCGAGATGTGGATCAAGAGGAGTGGATGAGAAAGATGATGACTCAAGCTATGGGACAATGTGAACATGATGGAAGCAATAGTGAAGGTGCAGAGCGATGAAGGGGATAACCTTCTCAGAGGAAATGTTGATATCACAGGAACAACAAGCTTGGGGGATGGAGTCTCAAATTCCAGAGCTGTTGACAGCAAACACTAAAGAATTATTTGACAAGGACATGCAGATGGGCTTTGAAGCCAAGGAGCTGTCTCCTGAGACACAGTTAGAGAACTGGGGCAAAGAAGGCTTTAGCCTGAATATGGGACAAGCTATTGAGGATATAGCAACAAGCAGTGAGAGACATGTTAAGGAACTGTTTCCTGAACCAGTGATAAGGGAAAAGCCTGGGATGGAGAAGGGACAATCTGACCCTGAGGAAGGATTTGTTACTCCTAATCCATCCTTGACAGTGGGATCTGAATGCAAAAATGTGGGACACAAAATATTGAGTTTACTCAATGATGAGTCTCAACACTCAAAATGGGAGGAGTTTAGAAAGATGGCAAGTGAAGGGGTGCCTAAAGATTTCACTGATCTGCTACAAAGAATGGAACTTGAAGATTCTAATGAAGATTATGATCTGCTGGATGATGTCTATGAAGAAAATGACAAGATGGAGGACAAGATGACTCTGGCAGAAGCTGGGTTTGATGATGACAAAATGAGTATGATGGCCGACAAGCTGGATGAAGATATGAACAAGAATGCTCAAAAGGAAGAACAAATGGGGGCCAAGAGAAAGAGTTCCAAGGCCCAAAAGAGGGAAGGAAGATGGAAAGACAAGTCCTGCAAAAAGCTCAAGAAAGGATCAAAATCGGGATCTTGAAATAGGTAAACCACAAAAATCCTTTGCTTCGAAAGCAATACTTCCTTATGCTTTAAAGCAAATTGTGTGAATATTGTTTTGGGTGAAAATGTAGATACTATTAACAGATGATTGATGAGTTAAAGAACAAAGAATTGAATTCTAGAGAGCAATTTGAATTGCAAAAATCCTGAAACTAACTTACGGTGATCTAAACATAGAACAATTAGTTCTTGAGGGTTCATCTTTACATGAGAATGTCTCTTGTGAGACCGACAAGAGTAGCAGTGATCTGGTTGGACTACTGTGATTAACATTGTCTCTGAAGACAAAAATAAAACACAATTAGTTATTAAATGACACAAACAACAGGAGCTTTTTGGAACATTAGGGGCTTAAACAAGGAAGGTAGATTACAATGTGTGACTGATTTTGTAAATGATAATAGATTAGATTTTGTGGGTTTGCAAGAAACTAAAAAAGAGCTCTTTGAAGAGTCTTTCTTGAGATACATACATCCAGATTATGCCTGGAATTTTCTCCCCGCTCGTGGTACTGAGGTATTCTAGTAGGGGTGAATAATAGAAAATTTGAGCCAATTGCTTGGCAAATAGGGAAATATAGTGTGGCAGCTATGTTAAAAAATAATCATGATAACCTAGTTTGGAGGCTGATTGTTCTATATGGATCTCCCTATGAGGAAGGCAAAGAAGAGTTTCTAAAAGAAGTGGATAGCCTTTTAGACAATTGGGATGGTCCTTCAGTGATTGGGGGTGACTTTAATATTACTCTCAGTGCTGAAGAAAAAAATAATGGTATCATTAATCAAAAATGGGCCGATGCTTTGCATGATCTAGTTAATAAATGGGGTTTGATTGAGCTAAAAAACTCCTCTAGGTCCTATACTTGGACCAATAATCGGAGGTGCCAATTATGGTGCTCTTGATAAAATATTCTGTTCTACTAACTTTGAGCAGAAGTTTCCTCCGGCCTTTTTAGCCTCAAAGGCTAGAGGAGTGAGTGATCATGTTCCTCTAGTCTTGAACTTGGGTAATAAGGTTCCTAAGAGCCCAACCCTTTTTAGATTTGAGAAATGGTGGCTTGAGCAACCAGACTTTAGGGGAGTGGTGAAGAAAATTTGGGAGACACCCTGTGCATATGTTGATCCTTTGGATATCTAGCAATTTAAAACAATACTTTTTAGGAAAAAAGTTAAAGGATGGGCTGCAAATATTAATGCAAGTATTAGAAAAGAAAAACAAGCTCTATTGATAGGGTTTGATATTTTAGACACGGTCCAAGAGGAAAGGGTGCTGACACCTTATGAGAAGAAGAGGATGAAAGAAATGACATGTGACTTGGAGGCAATCTGGAGGTTAGAGGAAATAAGAGCAAAACAAAGATCCAGAGATAGAGTGATTCAGGAAGGTGACAAGAACACAGCATATTTTCATGCTGTGGCTAACCAGAGGAACAGAAAGAAAAGAATTCTAGGACTGGAAACCAATGATGGTTGGGTAGAAGATAATGACAAAATGCTTATCCATGCTGTGGAATTTTACAAAAATCTATTTGGAAAGGAAGAGAATAGTGGAGTGAAATTAGATGAGGGTTTCTGGGAGGAAGAAGAGAAAGTGACTAACTCTGAAAATGAGCTGTTAGAAGCTATCTTCTCTGAAGAAGAAGTTAAAACAGCTGTTTTTGAGTCTTATTCTGATGGGGCACCTGGCCCTGATGGTTTACCCTTCATGTTCTATCGAGAATTTCGGGAGCTCATTAAAGGGGACCTTGTAGCCCTGATTAATAGCTTCCGGAAAGGGAATTTAAATTTGGAAAGACTCAACTATGGGATGATTACTCTAATCCCAAAAGAACCAGATGCAAAAAACCTTAAGAAATTTAGGCCTATTAGTCTACTAAACTCGTAGTTTCAAGATTTTTGGGAAACTTCTTAACAACAGGTTAGTGATGGTGGCCAATAGGCTAATAGCTTCCAATCAAACAGCTTTCATTAAAGGAAGATACATTTTGGAAAGTGTGGTAGCTGCTCATGAGATTATTCATGAAGTGCATAGATCAAAGGAGAAAAGTGTTATCCTAAAGTTGGACTATGAGAAGGCATATGATAGAGTAAGCTGGGATTTCCTTGAGGAAATGCTTAGAGCTAGGGGTTTTGGTGAAAAGTGGAGACAGTGGATTAGGAATGTGGTTTGTGGTGGATCTTTATGCATTAGATTGAACAATGAAAATAGCAAATATTTCAAACCTGGAAAAGGTCTTAGACAGGGAGATCCTTTATCTCCATTACTCTTTAATCTAGTGGCAGATGTGTTTACTAGGATGCTTATGAAAGCAAAAAAGGCTAAGCAGATATGATCTCCGGTCTTTTACCCCAAGTTAGGGAGGAGGGGTCATCGCCTTGCAATATGCCGATGACACATTATTATTTTTAGAAAACAATCTAGAGAAGGCCGCTACTTTAAAGTGGCTCGCTGGTTTGTTATGAAAAGATGTCTCGGGTATGAAAATAAACTATGATAAAAGTGACCTCTTAACCATTGGGTTGGAGGAAGATGAAACTAATGAGTTTGCAAAACTCTTCGTCGTAAAAAAAGTGAGTTCCCCATCAAATACCTAGGAGTTCCCTTGCATTATGCAAAACTTAGAAAATAGGACCTACACCGTTATTGACAAAATCATCAAGAGGGTGGCAAAGTCGGGAGAGGTAAACTCCTCTCTTATGCAGGGAGATTAGTTCTTCTTAAAGCTTGCTTATCAAGCATCCCAATTTATCTCATGTCGTTGATTAAATTCCCAAAGTGGGCCATTGAGATGATTAACTCTCAAATGGGCCACTTTTTATGGAATGATGATGTGAATCACAAAAAATTTCATTTGGCTAATTGGCAACCGGTATCATTAAAGAAAGAGGAGGGAGGCCTAGGTGTGCCGGATTTAAGGAGTCCGAACCTTGCTCGTTAGGAGCATGGGTTGAGAGATATCATTGAGTTCGAATGCAATTTGGAAGGATATTATAGATTTCAAATACAAAACCGATAAACCAAACATCTTCTCGCCGTAACATAAATGGGGCTTCCCTTTCTGGAAAGGGATAATTTGGGCTATGAAAGCCTGCTTCTCTTAGGAGTTAAATGGGTTCTTGGAGATGGTAGGAAAATTCATTTTTGGGAAGATGTGTGGATAGGAAACATTAGCTTAGCTATGGTTTTCTCGCCTCTCGTACATTATTAATGAGCAAGCAAGGGAAGTCGTAAGAGATGTTTGGGATGGTGAAACCTTGATGCTCTCTTTTAGAAGGTCTCGTAGATAACAAAGGCATGGAGATGTGGTATGAACTCGCAGAATCTAATGGGGACAATAGTCCTATCTAATGAAGAAGATCATGTAAGATGGAGCTTTAGCTCCTCTGGTAAATATAGTGTGCAAGCTCTTTATGCTATCATTAACAGGAGAGGGGTTGTCCCCATCTATGAACATGCTATCGGAAACTAACAATACACCCTAGGGTGCGTTCTTTCTATGGTTATTATCTAAGAATAGGCTTCTAACAAGGGACAATTTAGCAAAGAGAAAGCAGATGGATGACTTATCATGTTTATTCTGCTCAAACAAACAATTGTTCATCTTTTCTTTGAAGATGTGGTAGCTAATCAAGTGTGGGATGCTGTTAGTAGTTTCTTTAATGTAAAAATTGGCTCTAGTTTTGAATCGTAGTCGCTTTATGGATTGCTCCCAAAAAACATACCGTTCAATGTCATTTCGCATGCTTATGGTCATTGTGGAAAATAAGAAATGAAATGTATTTTCAGGGTGCCGTGTGGATGGGACTAAAGAAGGTGCTGCGAGGATTGCCAAGATGCTTGGGAGATGGACGCCGATTTTCAAGGAGGAAGCGCAAGTGAAGTTACCGGAGTTCATCAAGTTCTTGGAAGGCATGGCAAGCTTGCCGTATCGATCCAAAGTGGACGCCTGGCGAGGACCGGCTGGTCATCGTGGTTGGGACGATCGGATGCTCGGCTCTTTGGAGGAGGACGCTGTGTCCGGGTGATACGGTGCTGATGGAGTAAAGACAACGTGGTGTTATCGGGAACCCTCTTCTCGTGCCTCGTTTTAGCAAAGGTTTCGAGACTTTAGTTTCAGGCAGCGTTGTTTTAGTTTCAGTCCCAGCTTCAGAACTATCTGATTGTGTCAGTGCTGATATGCCTGGCAATAATACGCTGTAAACCTGTTTGATGCTTTTGGTAATGCAAAAGGGGGGAAACCCTTTTCTCTAAAAATAATTAGGCAAATAGACATCCGGAGTTGCATGATCTTGTTTAACAACACCATAGCTTTCCCTGTTCGTGTAGTTAAGAATGTGATGCAGATAGTACTTTGCTTATGGCAAGTGTAGTTAGGGATGTGAGTGGCATGAATGAGCTCTCTCGTTGTCTATATTCAAGGAAATGCAGTAATATTAATATGGTTGACTAATAAATTATAAATATCACATTTCATCGATGATACTGATTTCTATGTTCATCTAAATGCAGGGCCAATTCTACATGTTCTGGTGCTGTTGAGTCATGTTGCTGATGCTAGTTGCAAGGGGTGGACTATGCAGACAGTTGCTAGTTCTTTTTGATTTTGTGAAAGCTCATTAATGTAATATTTAGTTTTGTTGTAAACGTTGTATGTTTTCTTCAGTTCCATAGCACATTCATATGAAGCCAAAGTCGATGAGTAGCTCTCTCCTAGATCAAAGTTCATTACCCCATGAGTTTATGTACTTCAAATTAGTAATTGATCTTGATCTAGTGCGTGTATTTATCATTCAAAGAGTATTCATGGTATTGATTTTTCATATAACAATTGCATTTTCAAAATCCTTATTTTTTTTGAGTTTTTTAAATGTTTTTTGGCTGGCGGGATTTATATACCCGTGTTTCCCAAATGGTACCTTGGGAATTTCTCTCCGAGGGGAATTCTGCTGCCCTGTGGGAGGAGGGTGGCATGTTTAGGAGAAAGAATCCCTTGGGGGAACAAACACACATGCATTTTGCTACCCAATATCCAAATGAGCCCTTGAATGTTGACATTTTGGTCACTAAACCTGTATGGTAGTGTCTTGTACTTCTAGATCCATATAAACTTCATTGATGCCATTCCAATGCTCCCAAGAGAGGTCGTATGGCCGAGAATGCATGATGACGAGGTTGGACCGTGTTTTCTGGTCCACAGGGAGGTTGCAATGCCTAAAGACTCAGACCGAAGTTGGGAGACCATGGAACTCGAGTTCCTTGGGCCGCACATAGCTGTTCCTCATCCGACAACAACGACAACAAAGAGCAATCGGTGCTCATGAAGTGGTCTGATTCGAGCTGGTTCAGATGCACGTCCTCGACCGCCTCCTAGACGCTGATTAGCCCCATTGGGTGACAATGCGCAAATGTGTATTACAGTACGTGTAGTTCATTTCATCGTAACAAGACAACAACCGGATATATAGTGATGGTTTTTTTCAATTTAGTTCAATCCCCTGGATCATACTCAGCCACATTGGGTGCAAGCACTACGTGCATAGTTCTCCTCGAATCAACGTAAGCAATATCTAGCTACATCTATGAGAATAGGTGGAACGTGGTACCTTCTCAGGACCACAGTTGCGCATTAAATAGATAGAGGAAAAGCCCCTCTGCGGTGGCATGTACGGACAAGAGATTACATGGTCGCATGAGGTGAAGGACACTACAAACAAGGATCACCTCCTGACTAATTACAAGTGTATGCGATAGACTAGGACACAATGATCACACGCTAGTCCTAAGGAGGAACTAGTCCTACGGAGGATGCTGTCATCTAACACTCCCCCTCAATCTTAGCCACTTACAAGGTTAAGATTGATTCTAAATTGTCGAATTTTTGCAGTGGTGATGGCCTTAGTGAAACCATCTGCTAGTTCATCCCCAGAATTGATGAACCGTATGTCCAATAGCTTCTGTGCCACACGTTCTCTAATGAAGTGGAAATCAATTTCTATGTGTTTGGTTCTAGCATGAAACACAGGGTTGGTTGAAAGGTACTTTGCTCCTAAATTATCACACCACAGTCGAGCAGCTGGTGGGTGACTCACCTTGAGTTCACACAAGAGTTTCTGAACCCACATCATCTCAGCTGTGGCATTGGCTAAGGCTTTATATTCTACTTCAGTGCTGGATCGCGACACTGTTGCTTATTTTCTAGCCGTCCATGAGACTAGATTGTTACCAAGAAAGACTGCAAAACCTCTTGTGGACCTCCGATCATCAAGACAACTGGCCCAGTCGGCATCCGAGAAGGCATTAACCATCATTGACCGAGATACTCTAATCTTGAGTCCGTAATTCATAGTCCCACATACATACCTCAGGATCCTTTTAACTGCGCTCTAGTGGATTGCGGTTGGAGCATGCAAGTATTGGCACACTTTATTGATAGAGAAGGATATATACGGTCTTGTCAATGTGAGATAATGTAGTGCCCCAACCACACTTCTATAGTGTGTAGCATCTTCTGCTCCAAGGACAGTGCCATCAGTTAACCTCAATTTTTCAGAAACTGCTAGAGGTGTATCAACACTTTTGGCCTTATCCATCCCACTTCTAGTGAGAATATCTGCAGCATATCTTCCTTGTGATAGTACTAGACCATCGTTACTTCTTTTAACTTCTATTCCAAGAAAGTAGTGCGAGTCGCCTAAGTCTTTCAATGCAAATTCTTTTTGCAGATCTTTGAGCAATGCTTCCGTGGCCTTGGGTGATGAGCTTGCAACAATTATATCATCAACATAAACTAGTACAAAAATAGTGTACTCACCATGACTGTAATAGAAGAGTTAGGTCTCAGCCTTTGATGGAACAAAACTTAGTGCCTGTAGCCTCTTGCACAATCTGGCATACCAAGCCCTCGATGCCTGCTTTAACCCATACAAAGTTTGGATGAGTCTTGTCTTCATACCCCAGTGGCTGTTGCATATATACTTCTTCTTCTAGATATCCATGAAGAAATGCATTTTGTACATCAAGTTGGCGAAGAGACCATCCTCTAGATATTGCAATGAACAGGATTAGCCGTATGGTTGCAGTTTTTACCATAGGACTGAATGTGTCCTCATAGTCAATGCCATAACGTTGCTTGAAACCTTTTGCAACTAGTCGAGCTTTGTACCTGTCCACTGTGCCGTCAGCCTTGTGTTTCACTTTGTAGACCCACTTACAGCCTATGACGTTTCTTCCTTGGGTCGAGGAACAAGATGCCAAGTCTTGTTTCTCAACAAAGCTTGATGCTCACTTTCCATCGCCTTTGCCCAATCTTGATCTTGGAGTGCTTCACTTAGAGAGGTCGGTTCTTCAGAGGTCGTGAGTGCGCTATTGCATCAATGGACTTTACCATCTATGCGAACTTTTGGCTTCTGTATCCCGCACTGGAGGCGAGTTGCCGGCCCTTGTGGACCGTCTGGCGTAGAAGAGGGAGCGGCATCAGGAGTTGGTGCAGACAAGGCAGCAGTGTCACTACCCGCAGACGATCCAGAAGGGAGGATCACCGTGGAATCCAATGCCGGAGCTATCTCCCCCCGCTGGGATTGTGTTGCGGCGAAGAAGGTGCGGTCGTAGATGGTGTGTCGTCGTGGGCGGTTGTAGAAGATCCAGTCGATGGTGCCGGCACCACGCGTATCTCCTCCGACAGGATCAGGGCCGCTGACTCCGATGCGGTCAGCCTTGTCCCGCTCGACGCGCTCGCGGACAGAACGTGCGGATCCACCATGATCGGTGCCCGGCCTGATGCGGTCATGGACAGAGGGAGTGGATCGCCTTCGATCGGTGTGCTATCTCCAAGCAAGCGACACAGCAGATGACGCCCTCATATATCTCCGTTGCCGCTCGTTCCTTCACCATTTTCACCGCGATTTGTTCCTATATCACCAAAACAATGTTCCTGGCTCAACAGCCGATTAGTAGAGGTAGGAGAAAACAAATGTTGATCATGTAATTTAGCATTCCCAAACTCCGAGGATGAATTCTTAAGGACATCGGGAAGAAGAGCAAGTTCAGATCGAAGTCGCGCTCCAGCATTTGGATGAAGAGAGGTGAACGGAAAAACATGTTCACCAACACTACATCTCTTGAAATGTACACCCTCCCTTCTTTAGGTTCAAGACATTTGAATCCTTTATGCATATGGTTGTATCCAAGGAAAACACATCATTTGGATCAAAATTCAAGTTTCTTGGAGTTATATGGACGCAAGTTTGGCCATATAGCGCAACCAAAAGTGCGTAGGAATGTGTAGTCGTGTGGGTTCTACACAGACGCTCAAAAGGTGTTTGATCATTAATAATTTTTGATGGTAGGCGATTGATAAGAAAGACAGCGGTAAGGAAAGCTTTGTCCCAAAACTTTAGAGGCATGGAGGCATGTGCAAGCAAGGTGATGCCCATCTCAACTATATGCCAATGTTTGTGTTCGGCAGACCCATTTTGTTGATGCGCGTGGGGACATGAGACATGATGTTCAATGCCTATGCGTTGGAAGGAGTTTAATGCTTGATACTCTCCCCCCAATCTATTTGTACAGCACGAATCTTTCGATCAAATTGTCACTCAACAAGTTTTTGAAAGTCATGAAAGAATTGAAAAACTTTGGACTTATGTTTCAACAAATATATCCAAACAAATTTGCTATGATCATCAATGAAACTAACATAGTAATTATGACGACCAACAGAGGTCGGAGCTGGACCCCATACATCAGAAAAAATAAGATCCATAGGATGACTCGACACGCTAGTGGACCTAGGATAGGGTAACTGGTGACTTTTGCCTAACTGACATGCATCACACACCCTAGCATTATTGGAATCTTGAAAAAAAGGAAGTTACGACAGCTAAGGACTTGCTGGACAGCGCGTGAAGAGGCATGACCTAGCCTGTAATGCCATCGGGATGCTGAGGACCACACTGAAGGCTTGTTTATTTGGAGAAGACTTTGGTGACGGCTTCAAGGGGTAAAGGCCACCTTCACATCTGCCTGTGTGGAGGGTTCTCTTGGTCACCTGGTCCTTGATGGAAAAATCATGTGGATGAAATTCAAGAAAGATATTATTATCACGAACAAGCCGATTTACAGAACAAAGATTTTTATATGCTTGTGGTACATGAAGGATATATCGGAGATGGAGATTTGGTGAATGTAAATAACTATGACCAACATTTGCAATCTCCATACCTGTCCCATTGGCAGCGTGCACCTGTTCCCCACCATGATACTTGTCACGGACGGTTAACTTCTCCAGTTCTCCTGTGATGTGGTCCATAGCTCCGGTGTCCATGTACCAATTCGTGTCGACGCCGTACGAACTGGTGGCAGCTGCTGCGGTTTTTTGTGGAGGACCTGGAAAAGATTTGTCGAATCTTTTGAAGCAGCGCCAAGCAGAGTGCCCCTCCTTGCCGCAGACCTGACAGATGAGGCCTTCTACGAAGCGTCCACCACTGCGACCTCCCTTCGGGCCACGACCAGATCCGCCACGGCCCCCCGCCCGCCACCGCGGCCCTTGTTGTAGTAGTTGCCAACGCGGCCACCTCTTGTGGCCATGTTAGCGAAGGAGTATGACCCCCCGCTGCGTGCCTCCACGCGCTGCTCAAAAGAGACAAGCTGCATGTAGAGCTCATTCACGGTGATCGGCTCAACACGTGCCGCCACCGATGTCACCACAGAGTCATATTCTTGACCCAGCCCCATCAGGATGAAGGAGATGAGTTCTTCTTCTTCGAGTTTGCGCCCGCCAGACGCCATCTCGTCTCCCAGGGCCCTCGATTGCGATGCATGAAGCGTCTGGATCGCGGCCCATGCCTCCGCCGCGGTAGTGACCGAGGTGATCTGAGACCCGATCTCGCGCGAGAAGGACCCCAGCAAATAGCTGAGGATTTGTTGGTCTTGGGTCGCCTACTTCTTGAACTCATGGTTCAAGGTGGGTGACGCTGCTTCGGCCGGCTTCGAGTCGTCCGGCTTGGCTTCGCTCTTGACGATGAACTTCTCCGGCGGCCGCTCCTCTAGATCGATGAACTTCTCCATCTCGGCGCCCCTGAGACCGGTGAGCACCTGGAGCTTCCATATGGGATGGTTGCTCCTGGTTAACTTCTCCGAGACTGGGAACAAGCCGAGAGGGGAGAGTGCAGCCAAGGCCGCGGTGGTGGAGGAAGGTAGCGCCATTTGTTTCCGCTAGGATAGAGCTCTGATTACCATACGAGAATAGGTGCAACGTGGTACCTTCTCAGGACCACGGTTACGCGTTAAATAGACAGAGGAAAAGCCCCTCTGCGGCGGCATGTACAGACAAGGGATTACATGGTTGCATGAGGTGAAGGACACTACAAACAAGGATCACCTCCTGACTAATTACAAGTGTATGCGATAGACTAGGACACAATGACCACACGCTAGTCCTAAGGAGGAACTAGTCCTACGGAGGATGCTGTCATCTAACAAGATAAACAAGCTTCTTGTCACTGAGCTGAGCAGGACTGCAGTACACCTAGCTAGTACTAGTGACTAGCGTTCGCCGGCCAGCCGCCGCGCCTGCACGCACTGTCCTCACCTTTTCTGCAGTTTAGCGGGAGCAGATAGCCTTGAAGAGACCCAACCAATTTGCCACCAGACTCAAGACCGCCGTCACCACACCCAAGATGGCGACGGCAAGGACGACGCGCCACGGCAGTGGTGAAGCAGCGCCGCCGGCCTGTCTGCCGCCGCCGGTGTATGGCGTGGTGCTGCCGCCGTTGATGAGTGGCAGTTTCCCGTTCATCACCGGTGGCTCCGAGCTGCGGCTCGTGGAGGTGGAAGGCTTGCCACTGCACGCACAGTCACACAGGACAAAATCATTAAACTTATATAAGAAAGAAAACGAAGCTGAGGATAAGAGATAAGAATGCATGCATGCATGCATCTGTAGCACAGGCAAAAGCAACCATTCCGAACGTCTCTCGGTTTCTGGCGGCGCCACCCTTGCCGAATGCCGAGGATGATCGGACGAGAACCAGGCCGGAACACCCAACACGCACCTCAAGAAGAACCTCATCAGGAAGACCGGCATCTACCCCGTCAATTACCCACAAGCCTCTCCATCAGCCAGAGCGATGTTTGAGATCGGGGCATGCATGGGCGTATGTCCGCCTCCAAATCTACAACTATATACGAGTATGTTTCAAGTCAGTGTAGAGTATACCTGGTCGTGCTCGGGCAGAAGGTGATGCTGTAGGTGTCGCCGGCGGCGCAGGTGAAGGTCGAGCCGGCGCCGTCGTACGCGTAGCTGTACGCCCGCGGGCACGCCTTCTTGAACAACTCCGAGTATGACGACGGCTTGCACGTGCTGGGAGTCCCGTACTCGCCGCCGGTGCAGCAGTGCTGGGGCGACCCGAACGCTATGCACGCGCTCTTGCACGCCACGGCGCCCGTGCAGCAGTGCTGGGGCGACCCGTACGCCAGGCACTCGCTCTTGCACGCCACGGCGCCGGTTACAGTGACACGCAGCTCGGCTGGGCACGCGGCGTTCAGGTCTGCCAAGCACCCCGTCGGCGCGCAGTTGCCGCCAGGAGCCGCGCCCTGGGGCGCCACCAGCAAGGGCAGGTTGAACCCATCCACCAGGCTCACGTCGTAGGTGTCCGTCCCGCCGCTCCCGTCGAGCGTGAACTGCGCGAGCGTTACCGGCAGCACGGCGTCGCCGGCGCCGCTCGCGCAGTCTTGGCGGCCTGAACCGCAGTCGCCAGTGACGCAGGCGAACCTGCCACTGCTGTCAGTGGAGCAGAGTGTCCGGCCCCAGACGCGGGCCGACCACCCCGACGGCACCAGAACCATCTGCCACTGACCTGGCGCGAGCTCGAAACCCGTGGTTTCCAGCGCCGCCGAGCCGTTGCCAGAGGAGATCGCCGGCCACACCGTGTAGCTGCAGCTGTTGGTGATGTTCAGCGACTTATTGGAACCAGCAGCAGCACCTGATGGAGGAAAACCAAACAGGACATTAAGGGGCAACTAAGCCACGGTGACAGGCATAT
>JAENPR010003043.1:0-11865 GCA_018135685.1 Themeda triandra
TCGGGGGCACCGGAGCCGGCTGGCTGGCCGGAGCGGGAGGACAAGCTGCCGGTTGAAAGCTCCGGTTTGGTTTTGGTAATTGATGACACTCAAGCGTTGCTAATGCTTTGCTCTAAGTGTGGTTAGACACATAGCAACGTGACGGTGGATGATGGAGCATGGCGATCACGGTGATGAACATGGTGGATGTGAATGATCGAGCTCCGACGGAGGCCCATGGAGATCAAGGCGAAGGTATACTTGATAGGGCTTTCCGGTTTGGTGGTCGAGACACTTAGCGAGTGTGACCACATTTAGGATCGATAACCGACTATCAAGAGGGGTTTCCTCGGTTTCATTCGCGGTCCTAAGTGCCTCTAGTTGCGACTTTGCATGATGCATGAGAGACTAACTAGAGGGCTAACTCTTGCCGACGTGGTCGTGCTTGTATTACTAACTCGGTGCTTGAGACAGGGTCTACACTTGGTGGAGTTGGTACTCAAGGCAAGTGGTTGGACTTGGAGCAAGACGGCGCAACTTCGGAGAATTCTTCATCGAAGGCGTCGGACCGGGCCGGGCGCGGGCGCGCGTCGAGCGTGTCGGGACGGCCCGAAGCGGTGACGCCGCTTGGCAGTAGCGGACGTCGCGAGCGGGCAGGGCGCATCCGCGTGTTGGCTGTCTCGAGCGTCGGCCGAGACAGCGAGGCGTGGTGACGCTACGTAACGTCAAGCAGGTCGCCAGACGCCGACAAGCAGGTTGCGGCTTGTGGCTGGATAGCGGGCCAGCGTCAGGCGTGGCGCGTCGGGCCGCGGGCGACGGGCTGACGCAACGTCACCGTTTGAAGGCAACGGTCGACTCGGCGGCGGGACGCCGGGCAACGTCGACGAGCGGCGGTCGCATCCGCGCATGTATTTCGGCCGTTTGGCAAAAATGCGCGCGGACGCGTCGATGCCTCCCGATCGGACGCGTCCGCCGTGGTGGCGGCCTCCCGAGGACCAACGGCTCTATTTCGACTTAGGGTCTATAAATAGAGGTTGGCCGGCATGGGAGTTCTCTTCGCCATTTTTCACACTCTTGAGCATACTTTGAGCAAGAGACACTCCCCACTCATCTCTTTGATTCCTTGCCATTCTTGAGAGAGATTTGAGTGAGAACAAGTGATTTGCATTGAGAGTTGCATCTAGAGGCACTTGTTCATCGAGTAGAGCGTGTTCTTGTTACTCTTCGGTGATTCCCGTCACCGTAGACGGTTTGGAGCAGCGGGTGGTGGTTGAGCTCGACTTGGTGATTGTTCGAGGCCACACCGGGTTCTTGTGAGGGTTCTTGATCCTTCCCGGGGAGTTCGCGAAAGGATACTCTAGTGGATTGCTCGTGGCTTGTGGATCCTTGTCTTGTGTGGAGATTGCGGCTCCCCATTGGGGTCTTTGGCCTTAGAGCCAATTGAGCGGGCAACTCACCAAGCAAGTGCATCGCCACAACGAGGACTAGCTTGCCGGAAGCAAGTGAACCTCGGTAAAAAATCATTGTGTTGATTTGTGATTGCCGAGGCTTCGACCTCCTTGTGCTTGTGCTTGAGCTTCTAGGTGATTGGCTACTACACCGGTGATTGGCCATCTTCTACTCTTCGCGGCGGTATAAACTTCCATCACCTCTTTACTTTCCGCAAAGTAGAATTGCTTGTTGTGGTCGGTCGGGAACCACTCTTTGAGTAGTTTAAATCCCGTGGGTAGAACTACTTGTTGTGGTCGGTCGGGAACCACTCATTGTGTAGAGTAAATCCCGTGGGTAGAATTGCTTGGTTGGTTTCGGTGAACCGACATTGTGTAGCTTGATCACCGTTGTTGTGTGTGCAATTGATTTGAGTAGCCTTGCTTGGTAGGACGGCTTGCATAGAGTAGTCGAAGCTTTAGCTTTGCACATTTGCCGCCTTGCTATCTAATTGGGTTGTCTAGTGTTCTTGCTAGAAATTTTATTAGGCTATTCACCCCCTCTAGCCATTGTGACCTTTCACGTGGTATCGGAGCCGGGCACCATTTGTTTGAGTTGGATTAACATCCTACGGTGAAGCAATGGCATTGGTTATGCATATCAACAACACCAAGAAGGCACCATCATTTCGAGGTGATGACTATGCCAAATGGAAGCTCAAGATGAAGAGTCATCTCAAGTCAATCAACCTTGAGGTGTGGAAAGTGGTGGAAACAAAGTTTGAGCTTGTTGAGGGTGCGGTGCCAACACCGGCCGAAGAGAAGAAGCAACAAGCAAATGACATTGCCGTGAGTGCTTTCCATGAGGCACTTGATGATAAAGCTTTTGAGCTCATCAAGAACCTTGAGGTGGCTCATGACATTTGGAAGAAGCTAGAAGAAGCTTATGAGGGCACCGAAAGTGTCAAGACCGCAAGAGCCTACATGTTGCAAGAGAAGTTTGCAAGCTTCTCAATGAAGGAGGATGAGAGTGTGCCGGAGATGTTCCATAGGCTCCAAGTCATTGTCAATGAGCTCAAGGGACTTGGGGAAGAAATCAAGGACTCTCAATTCTCCACCAAGTTCATGAGGTGTCTTCCCAAGAGATTTGACATGTTGAAGACCGTCATGGTGAAGACAACCATGAAGGAGAAGCCAACTCCCAACCAAGTCCTTCAAGAGATCATGGCCGATGATGAGTTTAGAGAAGATCATGAGAAGGAAGAGTTGGTGAAGAAGAAGAAGAATGAGAAGAAGGATGATGACAAGAAGAGTGTGGCATTCAAGGCCACATCATCCAAGAGCAAGGGCAAGAAGAAGAAGGAAGAGTCTTCAAGTGAAGATGAGCCTTGCTCTAGCTCAAGTGAACAAAAAGAAGTGAGTGAACAAATGGCACTCCTTGTGAAGAGAATGGGGAAGCTCATGAAGAAGGGGTACCGGTCCAAAGGCAAGAGAAACTCATCCAAGTCTAGTGACCGTCCCATAAAGTGCTTCCGGTGCAATGGCAAGGATCATCTCATTGCCAAGTGTCCCTATGCAAGTGATGATGAAGATGCCATGAGAAAGGAGAGGAAGAAGCAAAAGAAGAAGAAGGAGGAGAAAGACTCCTCCCATCACAAGAAGGGTGAATCTCATGTGGCAACTTGGGAGAGTGATTCATCTTCCTCAAGTGATGATGATGATGATGATTCCAAGAAGAAGAAGAAGGGGCACGCAAGCATTGCCATTCAAGAGAAGCTTTCTCTATTTGGTGCTCCATCATCTTGCTTCATGGCCAAGGCCACTAAGGTAAAACCTCCACCCGATAGTGATGATGAGAGTGATGATGATGATGAGACCACAAAAGAAGAACTCTTTGTCATGCTTGAGGATTGCAAAGGTGCTTTCAATGACTCTAGGAAAGAATGTAGGGGCTTGCGCAAGGATAAACAAAACCTTGAGCAAGAACTTATGGAGTTGAGGGCTTCTTATGAGAGTCTAAAGGTAGACCATAAGAAGCTAGAGATTGCTCACTCCAAGCTTGAAAAAGCTCATTCTTCTCTAGTTGAGAAGCAAGAGAAAGTGCAATCACAAGTGGTGAACATAGAAAAGAATGTGTCCACATCATGTGATTCACTTGATGATTCAATTGTTGTTGCATCACTTGGCCCTTCATGCTCTTATGCCTCTACTTCATCTAGTAGTGTTGGTCATGCATGTGATTCTACACTAGTAGTTGAGAATGAGTCTCTTAAGAAGGAAGTCAAGGAGCTCAATCACACCTTGGCTAAGGCTTATGGTGGTGAGGACCGCTTGCTTATGTGCTTGGGTAGCCAAAGAGCTTCTCTCTACAAAGAGGGATTGGGCTATACCCCAAGAAAGGCAAGGCCGCTTTTGCTCCTCACAAGACTTGTTTTGTGAAGAACAATGGTAGCTATTGCAAGAGTTGCAAGCAAGTTGGTCATTTAGAGCATGCATGCAAGAACAAGAACACTAGTGCTTCCTCTTACAAGTTGAATGCTTCTTACATGCTTGTTAAGAGTGAGTGTGGTGTGAGTGCTAGATTCATTGGTACACCATGGATGAGCTCAAAGAAGAAAGCTATTTGGGTGCCAAAGACTCTAGTGACTAACCTTCAAGGACCCAAGCAAAAATGGGTACCTAAAGCTTGATGTCTTCTTGTAGGTCAATTACAAAGCCGGAGGGAGGCATTGGGTGCTTGATAGTGGTGCATCAAATCATATGACCGGTGAAGATAGTATGTTCAAATCACTTGACAAGAATGACAATGGTGGATTCAACTCCATCACATTTGGTGACAATAGCAAGGGTGATGTCATGGGGCTAGGAAAGGTTGCAATTTCCAATGACAAGGATCTCTCCAATGTGTTGCTAGTTGATACTTTGAACTTCAATCTTTTGTCGGTGGCACAATTGTGTGATCTTGGCTACAAGTGCATATTTGATGACAAGCATGTTGAGGTGGTGAGCAAGGATCAAGCAAATATCATCTTCAAGGGATTTAGGCATGGAAGCTTGTACTTGGTTGATTTCAATGCTAGTGAAGCTCAACTTTCATCATGTTTGATTGGCAAGTCAAGCAAGGGATGGCTATGGCATAGGCGCCTTGGACATGTTGGCATGAAGCAATTGAACAAGTTGGTGAAGCATGATCTAGTGAGAGGCTTGAATGATGTCACATTTGAGAAGGATAGACCTTGTAGTGCATGTCAAGCCGGCAAGCAACATGGGAACTCACATCCCAAGAAGAATGAGATGTCAACTTCAAGAGCATTTGAGTTGTTGCATATGGACTTGTTTGGCCCAACTCACTACACATCAATTGGGGCAACAAGTATGGATTTGTGATTGTGGATGACTACACAAGATACACTTGGGTGTTCTTTCTCTATGACAAGAGTGAAGTCTATGATCTATTCAAGTCATTTGTCAAGAGGGTGCAAAATGAGTTTGACACTACCATCAAGAAGATTAGAAGTGACAATGGGAGTGAATTCAAGAACACAAGAGTTGAAGAGTTGTGTGATGAGCTTGGAATTGTGCATCAATTCTCACCAACCTACACTCCCCAATCCAATGGTGTAGTTGAGAGGAAGAATAGGACCTTGATTGAGATGGCAAGAACTATGCTACTTGAGTACAATGTGAGTGAGAAGTTTTGGAGTGATGCTATCAACACGGCTTGCTACTATAGCAACCGCCTCTATTGCCATGGGAAGTTAGAGAAGACTCCATATGAAATCTTGAATGGAAGGAAGCCCAACATTGCTTACTTCGGGTCTTTGGTTGCAAGTGCTACATACTCAAGAAGGGGCAAAGACTTGGAAAGTTTGACAAGAGATGTGATGAGGGATTTCTTCTTGGCTACTCTACTTCTAGCAAGGCTTATAGAGTGTGGAACTTGGCTAGTGGGCTAGTTGAAGAGGTTCATGATGTTGAATTTGATGAAACCCAAGGCTCTCAAGTTGGAGATCAAAATCAAGATGATGTGGGTGGAGATCAATTGAACAATGCAATGAGACACATGGACATTGGTGACATTAGGCCGAGGCAAGTGGATGATGGTGATGAAGTGCAAGTGCCAACTCAAGTTGTGATTGATGATTCCAATGAGGCAAGCACAAGTGGTACTCAACATCAAGATCAAGATCAAGGTCAAGCAAGCAATGCAAATGAGCTAGTTCTTCAACCTTCAAACATTGCAAGAGATCATCCTCTAGATCATATCATTGGTGACATTCAAAGAGGTGTACAAACAAGATCAAGATTGGCTAGCATATGTGAGCACTACTCCTTTGTGTCATTCATTGAGCCAACCAAGATTGATGAGCATTGAAGGATCCGGATTGGATAAATGCCATGCATGAGGAATTGAACAACTTCACTAGGAATGAAGTTTGGGAGCTTGTTGAGAGGCCAAAGAAGCACAATGTGATTGGAACCAAGTGGGTCTTCAAGAACAAGCAAGATCAAGATGGCTTGGTTGTGAGGAACAAAGCAAGACTAGTGGCACAAGGTTACACACAAGTTGAGGGTCTTGACTTTGGAGAAACATATGCACCGGTGGCAAGATTGGAGGCAATTAGAATCTTATTAGCCTATGCTTGTGCTCACAACATCAAGCTCTATCAAATGGATGTGAAGAGTGCATTTCTCAATGGGTTCATCAATGAGGAAGTGTATGTTGCACAACCTCCCGGTTTTGAGGATGACAAGAAGCCCAACCATGTCTACAAGCTCAAGAAGGCATTGTATGGATTGAAGCAAGCTCCAAGGGCATGGTATGAAAGATTGAGGGACTTTCTCATATCCAAAGGCTTCAAGATGGGCAAAGTTGACACCACTCTCTTCACCAAGAAGATAGAAGATGACTTGTTTGTGTTGCAAATCTATGTGGATGATATCATCTTTGGATCAACAAATCAATTCTTTTGTGAAGAGTTTGCTAAGATGATGGCTAGTGAGTTTGAAATGTCAATGCTTGGAGAGTTGAGCTACTTCCTTGGTCTTCAAATCAAGCAAATGAAGAATGGCACCTTTGTGAGTCAAGGCAAGTACATCAAGGACATGATCAAGAAGTTTGGGTTGCAAGATGCTAAGGCCATTAGCACACCTATGGGAACCAATGGTGGCTTGGACATTGATGATAGTGGCAAGATGATTGAGCAAAAGCTATATAGATCAATGATTGGAAGCTTGCTATATGTGACCGCTTCAAGGCCGGATGTCATGTTTAGTGTGTGCATGTGTGCAAGATTTCAAGCTTCTCCAAGAGAGAGTCACTTGACGGCAACCAAGAGGGTGTTGAGATACTTGAAGGGTACTCAAGATGTTGGTCTATGGTATCCCAAGGGGTCAAGCTTTGAGTTGATTGGATACTCCGACTCCGACTATGCCGGTTGCAAGATTGATAGGAAGAGCACAAGTGGAACATGCCAAGTGCTAGGAAGATCTCTTGTGTCATGGTCTTCAAAGAAGCAAAATAGTGTGGCACTTTCCTTGAAGCCGAATATATTAGTGCGGGAATTGTTGTGCACAATTGCTATGGATGAAAGCCACCTTGAAGGACTATGGGATCAAGTTCAAGCATGTGCCTTTGTTTTGTGACAATGAAAGTGCAATCAAGATGACAAACAATCCGGTTCAACATTCAAGAACCAAGCACATTGATGTGAGGCACCACTTCATTAGAGATCATCAACAAAAGGGTGATATTAGCATTGAAAGCATTGGCACCGAAGATCAACTAGCCGACATATTCACCAAGCCTCTTGATGAGAAAAGATTTTGCAAGTTGAGGAATGAGTTGAACATACTTAGCTTCTCCAACATGGATTGATGCACCCCATATATGACATGCCTCTCCTCCAACATAGCAAGGTAAAGTTGGTTGTTGCATCTCATGCATCCTTTGCTAGTTGTGTAGACATGTATACATGTGCATCTTGCTAGGCTCATTCATTGCAAATCAAATGAATTTGAAGGATATATGGCACCACTATTGTTTCTATGCTTGATTTGATCTAGTGGTGGCATATGACTTGTTTGTGAGCTTGTGAACCTAGTGTTGAATCTTTAGCACTTGCTCATGATGTGTATCTCAACATGGTCAAGATAACCCTTATTCTTATGAGGTGTGAAGAAGCTTGCCCTTGGTTCAAACCGAGATACATTTTCTAGGCATGTGGTTTAGATTTGGCCATAGTTGATTGACTTGTTTCTCTCATCTTATGCACCCTTCTTGGTCATTGATGACAAAGGGGAGAAGAAGTATACACCTAGGGGAGTTTACACAGGGGAGAAATAAGTCACAAAGAGCAATGGAAGGGGATCAATTTTTATGATATGACCCAACCATGAGCACACAAAATAGGGAGCAAGCTCATAGACTATTTGTTGCATATTGTGTGTGCATACATGATGTTATGGAGCATTGCAAGCTAAATTCAATATTCATGCTTGTTTGGTGTATTGCTAGTATAGAACTTGATTGATGAAATGAAGTACTAGCATGCATAGGTGGTTTCTAGACATAGAGTTTCTCTTGTTCAAAGTACCTTGCTTTAATGTGATCTCATGAGGTATTTTGAGTTTTGATGGATGTCTAGATTCCCATGGTGCTAAGGAAGGTTTATTATCGCACTCCGATTGGTATCACGCTTCAAAGGTCAATTCTATAAACCTTAGTACCATTTTGGTTGTGGTAACTCTCACAAAAGTTTTATCTATGCATGTGTGCTTGAAAATCGACCAAACATTTGATGCACACATGTGGGGAGCTACCACTACCAAAACCGGAATGAAATGCTTGTCCAATCCAAGATTCATGATCAAAATGTCTTGGGCAAGCAATTCAATTTCATATTGAATTAATTTCCATATCTTTGTGAGTTTTGTCGGGGTTGTCATCAATTACCAAAAAGGGAGATTGAAAGCTCCGGTTTGGTTTTGGTAATTAATGACACTCAACGTTGCTAATGCTTTGCTCTAAGTGTGGTTAGACACATAGCAATGTGATGGATGATGGAGAGAGCATGGCGATCACGGTGATGCACATGATGGATGTGAAGTGATCGAGCTCCACGCGAAGGCCCATGGAGATCAAGGCGAAGGTATACTTGATAGGGCTTTCCGGTTTAGTGGTCAAGACACTTAGCGAGTGTGACCACATTTAGGATCGATAACCGACTATCAAGAGATTTCCTCGGTTCATTCGCGGTCCTAAGTGCCTCTAGTTGTGACTTTGCATGATGCATGAGAGGCTAACTAGAGAACTAACTCTTGCCGATGTGATCGTGCTTGATTACTAACTCGGTGCTTGAGTGAAGGTCTACACTTGAGTGGAGTTGGCCCCTAAGGCCAGAAGATTGGACTTGAAGCAAAACGAGGCGCGAGATTCTACGAAATCTTCATCGAAGGCATCAAGCGGGCCGGGCGCGGGCGGTGACGCCGGCGCGTGTTGGCTGACGGCGGTCCACGCGTTGGTGACGCCGGACGGCGGGTGGCCGGGCAGCGTCCGGCGCGTGTTAGGCGAAGCCAGCGTGGCGGCCGGGCTGCAGCGCGGACGGCGGGTGGCGCGTCCGACGGTCGCCCGAACGCCGGCCGAAGCCACGGTTTAGCTCGCTGCCCAGCCAGCCCTGACAGACAGCGTCCGCGTAGACCGCGTGGAGACGCGGCGCCGGCGGACGCGGAACGCCGGCGATTTAGAGAGCGGCCGCTCGGCGACGCGGCGAAGAGCGCCGGACGCGGCGGCCAGTTACGGCCCGGGCGATCGCTTTAAGCTGTTGCATGCGGCCGTGAGGCGAAGGATGCCGCGCCCCGGGCCGCGTCGTGCCTCCGGTATACGCGTCGCGCGTGTTATTTGGCACGACAGGGACAACGGCTCTTTTTGGCTTAGGGTCTATAAATAAGGTTGGCCGGCCATGGGAGTTCTCTTGGCCATTTTACACTCTTGAGCATACTTTGAGCTAGAGACCTCCCCCAACTCATCTCTTTGATTCCTTTGCTATTCTTGAGAGAGATTTGAGTGAGAACAAGTGATTTGCATTGAGAGTTGCATCTAGAGGCACTTGTTCATCGAGTGAGTTGCGGATTCTTGTTACTCTTCGGTGATTCCCGTCACCGTAGACGGTTTGGAGCAGCGGGTGGTGGTTGAGCTCGACTTGGTGATTGAGGCCACAGGTTCTTGTGAGGGTTCTTGATCCTTCCCGGGAGTTCGCGAAAGGATACTCTAGTGGATTGCTCGTGGCTTGTGGATCCTTGTCTTGTGTGGAGATTGCGGCTCCCCATTGGGGTCTTTGGCACCGAGCCAATTGAGCGGGCAACTCACCAAGCAAGTGTATCGCCACAACAGGAGTAGCTTCTCGGAAGCAAGTGAACCTCGGTAAAAAATCATTGTGTTGATTTGTGATTGCTGAGGCTTCGACCTGTGCTTGTGCTTGAGCTTCTAGGTGATTGGCTTCTACACCGGTGATTGGCCATCTTCTACTCTTCGCGCGGTATAAACTTCCATCATCTCTTACTTTCCGCAAAGTAGAATTGCTTGTTGTGGTCGGTGGGAACCAGCTCTTTGAGTAGTTTAATCCGTGGGTAGAACTATTTGTTGTGGTCGGTCGGGAACCACTCATTGTGTAGAGTAAATCCCGTGGGTAGAATTGCTTGGTTGGTTTCGGTGAAGCCAGGCACTTGTGTAGCTATCTAACGTTGTTGTGTGTGAAATTGGTTTGAGTAGCCTTGCTTGGTAGGACGGCTTGCATAGAGTAGCGAAGCATTAGCTTTGCACATTGCCGCCTTGCTATCTAATTGGGTTACTCTAGTATTCTTGCTAGAAATTTTATTAGGCTATTCGCCTGCGCACTTTCAACCATTGTGACCTTCACCGGTCTTCTTTGTTCGCACCTGCACGGGGATTAGGGTTCCGCGGCTCGCCGGTGAGCGCCGACGGCGAGCGTGGGCCGCCGTTGTGACGTGAGAGAAGTTAACGGGGTTCTTCGTTTGTTAGCGGGGCTCTTCGCTTGCTTAGCGAGCTCCGCGTTCATAAGCGGGGCTCTTCGTTTTTAGCGGGCTCTTCGTTCGTTTAGCGGGCCTCTTCGTTTCTTAGCGGGCTCTTCGGTCGCTTAGCGGGCTTCGGCAAGTGAGTTTAAGGAGTTGTTTGAAAGTATTTTTTTCACTTGTCAAACAAATTAGCAAGTTGCTAAAACTCAAGATTTGGCAAGTGAGTTTTAGGAGTTGTTAGAGATGCTAGGGCTTCTGAGTTTTGGTTAAAATTTGTTCACTAAAAAAACAAATAGCTACAGAGAATTTTAGTTAAGGAATATGGGCTCATGAACCTACTAGCTAGTTCTACTGCCCTCATTAGATTTTTCTATTTATTTTGAATTAAAAACAATAATGGAACCAAGTCCTAGTATGTCACTAGCAATTGAATATATGTGCCCAATGGAAGTGTCAAAGGTTGTTCGGTTAATTCAAGTTTAGATATAATATAAATAATCATTGTTAACATATATAATTAACCATCATGACTAAGTCATTTCTTGTTTAAGAGTAAATTAAAGTTATAATATTCATGTATTATTCTTAACCTCATAGTTCAATTCAAACAATGGATATGCTTGGAAGTTAATTAGACACTATTGAGATCCTAAAGTGGCATTGAGGTTGTGGTGCTTAGGCTTTAGTAGACAGGTCTTTGTCGTTCCGGTAATACTAGTCTGAAGGAAGGAATGAAGGGTAGTAGCTCATCCATTCACATTCACATTCACATTCACTTGTCTTAGATATATATGATGGTAAGTCCATCCACTTCTGGAAAGTCAAATAAGGAAGAAAAAAACAGTAGAGTGAAGCCCTCCTACTTGGCTAGGTGAGCTTCCTTGGATAAGTCTTGTGGCATCCCCAATAAGAAGATGTATGCAAAACCTTGTTTAATTTGAGTATCCTGATTTGGGTTGGAGAATAAATACCAACTTCAGTGTACTTGAATACTGTGCAGAAACGGAAATGTAGCCCTGGCTTTTTTCTCTTGCTGGTCGTTTCAAAAAAAAAATCCCTTGCACATGCTCAAACGAAGGAACGCTGACTCTCCAGTACCTCGAGAGAGAAAATCGAGTCCTAATCCTCTTTCTACAGTCCACAGTACTTCTGCCATTTTCAGTTGTAATTTGACTACTAGCTTTCACATTTCATTTCTAGAATTCCGGCGGGCGGGGATGGTTAGGTTTTTGACACTAATGGTTGGGGTTCGAACTTCGAGGAAAATAGTGTGTCAATTAGCCATGCGAAACCAAGAGCATGTAGGCTAAATGGTGGGTTGGTCTCTAGTTTCTAGTAGCTAGTTGTCGTAAAATCTATTTATTTCGAACCCCGTCATGTCAGCTGTCGAGCTTTCGTCACTAGAGTAGACAATCCTGCTACTGTA